>CM064968.1:54884493-54995492 GCA_032847665.1 Solanum chilense | reverse complement strand
CCTCCGGTTTCAGAGATACGACATGCGGCTACTATGGCTCCCCGCATGGATGCACCATTGGGAATAGGCACATTTCCACGCCTGACTACTGGGCCTATTATGACAAACGATCAACATGAACTTTTTAGTAAGTTCTTGAAACTGAAACCTCCAGTCTTCAAGGGTGCAGAATCTGAAGATGCTTATGATTTTCTGGTTGATTGTCATGAGCTACTACACAAGATGGGGATAGTAGAGAGGTTTGGTGTCGAGTTCGTGAGTTATCAGTTCCAAGGTAACGCCAAAATGTGGTGGCGTTCACATGTTGAGTGTCAACCAACCGAGGCACCACCTATGACTTGGGAATCATTCTCTAGTTTGTTCATGGAGAAGTATATCCCAAGGACTTTGAGAGATAGAAAGAGGGATGAGTTCTTGAGTCTTGAACAGGGAAGGATGACAGTAAACGCGTATGAGGCTAAATTTCGCGCGCTATCCAGATATGCCACGCAACTTTGTTTCAGTCCACAAGAACAGATCCGCCGTTTTGTGAAGGGGTTGAGGTCAGAATTGCGGATTTCAGCCTTACAGATAGCGGCAACAGCAACATCCTTCCAAGAGGTGGTGGACTTTGTGATAGAGGTGGAAGGAGTGAAACCGGATGACTTCACCTCAACGTCTACATCAAAAAGGTTTCGAAGGGGAGGTGAGTATAATGGTTCTTATTCCAGAGGACAGAACTCCGGAGGTCACTCAAATCGACCAATACAGTCTTCACTACAGACTGTAGTTGGGGGTCCACCTCAGAACGGTCAACACTACTCCGAGAGACCCATGCCTGACTCCAGAGAGGGCTATGGATGTGGGGAGATTGGACATATTAGGAGGAATTGTCCAAAACAGAGTTACAGAGCCCCAATGGCTAGAGGAAGAGGTGGTAATGGTAGAGGTCGTTATTCTGGAGGGCGTGGTGGCCGAGGTAATGGTGGTCACCAAAACGGCAGAGGTGAGGGTCAAAATGGAGCCACTACTACACAACATGGTAGGGGCAACGGACAAACAAATAATGGGGCTCATTGCTACGCTTTCCCTGAGAGATCTGAAGCGGAGGCGTCTGATGCTGTTATCACAGGTAATCTTTTGGTTTGTGATTGCATGGCATCTGTGTTATTTGACCCTGGCTCCACGTTTTCTTATGTATCTTCATCATTTGCTAACGGTCTAAATTTACGTTGTGAATTACTTGACATGCCTATACGTGTTTCTACTCCGGTGGGTGAGTCTGTGATAGTCGGAAAGGTGTATAGGTCTTGTTTGGTGAATTTTGTGGGGAGCAACACTTATGTAGATTTGGTTATTTTAGAAATGGGTGACTTTGATGTAATTCTGGGTATGACTTGGCTTTCTCCAAACTTTGCGATTTTGGATTGTAATGCTAAAACAGTGACGTTAGCCAAGCCTGGGGCAGATCCGTTAGTGTGGGAGGGTGACTACACTTCAAATCCGGTGCGTATTATCTCCTTTATTCGTGCTCAGAAGATGGTTAGTAAGGGTTGTCTAGCTTTCTTGGCACATCTTAGGGATGACACTACTCAAGTACCATCGATTGAGTCAGTTTCGGTAGTCTGTGAGTTTGTGGATGTGTTCCCTGCAGATCTTCCCGGTATGCCACCAGACAGGGATATAGACTTCTGCATTGATTTGGAACCCTGTACTCGCCCCATTTCTATACCCCCGTATAGAATGGCTCCCGCAGAGTTAAGAGAGTTAAAGGCTCAACTTCAAGAATTGTTGAGTAAAGGCTTCATTAGACCAAGTGCATCTCCTTGGGGTGCTCCGGTTTTGTTTGTGAAGAAGAAAGATGGGAGTTTTCGAATGTGCATAGATTACCGACAGTTGAACAAGGTAACTATTAAGAACAAGTACCCCATTCCTCGCATTGATGACTTGTTCGATCAGTTACAAGGTGCTTGTGTCTTCTCTAAAATTGACTTGAGGTCCGGTTATCACCAACTGAAAATACGAGCAACGGATGTTCCGAAGACTGCTTTTCGAACTAGGTATGGGCATTATGAGTTTGTGGTAATGTCGTTTGGTCTTACTAATGCCCCTGCTGCCTTCATGAGCTTGATGAACGGGATTTTCAAGCCATACTTGGACCTCTTTGTGATTGTGTTCATTGACGATATACTGATATACTCCAAAAGTAAGAAAGAACATGAGGAGCATTTGAAATTGGTGTTAGAGTTGTTGAGAAAGAAAAAGCTTTATGCGAAATTCTCCAAGTGTGAGTTTTGGCTAGATTCAGTGTCCTTCTTGGGGCACGTGGTTTCTAAGGATGGAGTGATGGTGGATCCATCTAAGATTGAGACAGTGAAGAATTGGGTAAGACCTACAAACGTGTCAGAAATAAGGAGTTTTGTGGGATTAGCTAGCTACTACCGCCGATTCGTCAAGGGATTCTCTTCTATTGCTTCCCAATTGACGAACTTGACTAAACAGAATGTTCCATTTGTATGGTCAGATGAGTGTGAGGAAAGTTTTCAGAAACTCAAGACGCTGTTGACTACCGCACCTATCCTTACCCTGCCAGTAGAGGGTAAGAACTTCATTGTTTATTGTGATGCATCCTATTCGGGTTTGGGTGCAGTATTAATGCAAGAGAAGAATGTGATTGCTTATGCTTCGAGGCAATGAAAGGTGCACGAACGTAACTATCCGACCCATGATTTGGAGTTGGCTGCGGTAGTATTTGCACTAAAGCAATGGAGACACTATTTGTATGGGGTTAAGTGTGAAGTCTACACGGACCATCGTAGCCTACAGTATGTATTCACTCAGAAAGACTTGAACTTGAGACAGAGGAGATGGATGGAACTACTAAAGGACTATGACATCACTATCTTGTATCATCCGGGGAAGGCGAATGTTGTGGCAGATGCCTTGAGCAGAAAGGCCGGAAGCATGGGAAGTCTAGCTCATTTGCAAGCTTCTAGACGCCCATTGGCTAGAGAAGTGCAGATTTTGGCTAATGACCTTATGAGGTTAGAAATAAATGAGAAGGGAGGATTGTTAGCTTGTGTAGAGGCAAAATCCTCTTTCCTTGATCAGATTAAGGGGAAACAGTTTGACGATGAGAAACTAAGGCGAATTCGAGATAAAGTGTTGCAAGGAGAGGCTAAGGAAGCAATAATCGATGGGGAAGGTGTTTTGAGGATTAAGGGAAGAGTATGTGTACCCCGCATCGATGATTTGATCACCACTATTCTGACAGAGGCCCATAGTTCCGGATATTCTATACATCCTGGTGCAACCAAGATGTATCGCAACCTAAAGCAACACTTCTGGTGGAGTAGAATGAAGCGAGATATTGTTGAGTTTGTTGCCAAGTGCCCAAATTGCCAACAAGTAAAGTATGAACACCAAAGGCCCGGAGGAACACTTCAGAGAATGCCCATTCCTGAATGGAAGTGGGAGAGAATCGCGATGGACTTCGTGGTTGGTCTTCCCAAGACATTAAGTATGACTCTATTTGGGTGATTGTTGATAGGTTAACTAAGTCTGCCCACTTCATTCCTGTCAAGGTGACTTACAATGCAGAGAAGTTAGCTAAAATCTACATCTCAGAAATCGTTCGACTGCATGGAGTTCCACTCTCCATTATATCAGATAGAGGTACGCAGTTTACTTCTAAGTTTTGGAGAACCTTACATGCTGAATTAGGTACTAGATTGGACCTTAGTACTGCATTTCATCCTCAGACCGATGGTCAGGCTGAGCGAACGATTCAAGTGTTGGAGGATATGCTTCGCGCGTGTGTGATAGAGTTTGGTGGCCATTGGGATAGCTTCTTACCCTTGGCAGAGTTTTCATACAATAATAGCTATCACTCCAGTATTGACATGGCTCCATTTGAAGCATTGTATGGGAGGAGGTGTAGATCTCCCATTGGTTGGTTTGACGCCTTTGAAGTTAGACCTTGGGGGACTGATCTGTTAAGAGATTCTATGGAGAAGGTGAAAGCTATTCAAGAAAAGCTTTTAGCGGCTCAAAGTAGACAAAAGGAGTATGCAGACCGAAAGGTTAGAGACTTGGAGTTCATGGAAGGTGAACAAGTCCTGTTGAAGGTGTCGCCCATGAAAGGGGTGATGCGGTTTGGTAAAAGAGGTAAGCTAAGTCCAAGGTATATTGGACCATTTGAAGTACTTAAGCGAATAGGGGAGGTGGCTTATGAATTAGCCTTACCCCCAGGGCTGTCCGGAGTGCATCCGGTGTTTCATGTATCCATGTTGAAGAGATACCACGGAGATGGAAACTACATTATCCGTTGGGATTCAGTGTTGTTGGATGAGAACTTGACTTATGAAGAGGAACCGGTTGCTATATTAGATAGAGAAGTTCGCAAACTGAGGTCGAGGGAGATTGCATCCATCAAAGTGCAATGGAAGAATCGACCGGTTGAAGAGGCTACTTGGGAGAAGGAGGCAGATATGCAAGAAAAATACCCACATCTGTTTACAGATTCAGGTACTCCTTTTCGCCACTGTTTTTCTTCCTTTGATCGTTCGGGGACGAACGATGGGTAAATTGGTATCTATTGTAACGACCTGTTTAGTCGTTTGAGCAGCAGAACGAAATTTGGGAAAAACTGGCCAAACTACGGACACCCCGACGGACCGTCATAGGCCCGACGGTCCGTCACAGAGGTCCGTTCCATAACACTTAGTGGTTTGAAAATCGGGTACTGAAAATCGACTCTCTGTAAATTGTGACGGACCTGCAGGACGAGTCGTCACATCCACGACGGACCGTCGTGATCCCCCGTAGCAAAACACTTCAACTTTTGAGAATTCGGTTCAAGAAAACGAGTTTCTGACCGTCAGGACGGAGGTGCAGGACGGACCGTCACAGGCGTGACGGGCCGTCGCAGCTCACCTGAAAACTGGGGAGGCACGACGGCCTGTGCGACGGACCGTCGCACCCACGACGGCCCGTCACAGGTTGTGCAGTCCCAGGCAGTTTAGGATTTCTTTCCTCGTTTTAAGGGTCGTTTTTTATTATTCTTTCCTTAATTATAAGGATTGAAGGGTGAAATTAATAAGTCTAATTACTTAGGGGTTAAAAGGGGTAACCATAAGTGAATTAGTGGGGTTTTATTGTCCTTTTTCACACTTAATTATATGATTAATTAGGGTAAAGGAAAGAGGGTTTGAATAAAACAAAAGAGAAAGAACAGAAAGAGAGAGAGCAGATCGATCGAATTGGTTAGGAGAATAGCAAGCTTGGGAAATTTCTTGAGGATTCCAATTCTTCGGTGGAGGTAGGTTATGGTTTTATATTACGATATTCGTAGTGAACTCTTGATGGTGAATAATATGTGTTGATGATATTGTAAACCTGTCTATATGCTTATTGTATGCTTGTATGAATATGATTATGTGATGTTGATAAAACAAGCATGATGAAAACCATTGAATCCCAAATCTTGAAAGAAACTTTAATCTATGATATAAATGATAACGCCTTGGTATAAAAGAAGGCTTGATGAATTAAAGTGATTGGGATTGATGATGCCTTGGTTTAGAGAAGGCTTGATGAACGGATATAATGAGATTAGTGGATCGGAGTGTCACGTTCCGACACATAGAATTAGTGGATCGGAGTGTCACGTTCCGACACATAGAATTAGTGGGACGGGTGTCACGACCCGACACGTAGATATAGGGGATCGGAGTGTCACGTACCGACACATATAGGGGATCGGAGTGTCACGTTCCGACACATATAGGGGATCGGAGTGTCACGTTCCGACACATATAGGGGATCGGAGTGTCACGTTCCGACACATAGTAGTAGGGGATCGGAGTGTCACGTACCGACACAAGAGGAAGAAAGATAATGAATCTCGAAAGATGTTAATATACTTAACATAATGAACTTAATTCCCAAATGAGTATGGTATTGAGGCTTGAGTCCTCATGGATGAACTTGATGGTATTTATTGACGATTATACTACTTGTTGCTACCTGTTGAGTTTATAGTTGATTTATAATATTACTTGATATATATTGTTCCCTATTTTGAGTTAGCCGATGATATCTACTCAGTACGTGTGGTTGTACTGACCCCCTACTTTTATGTTTTCCTTTTGTTATTTGTGTTATGCAGCAAACGTTCCGGCAACTTCGACTCAGCAGTAGATCAAGCCGTCTTCACTCCATCGGAAATTCAGGGTGAGCTAATGCGTCTAGCTTGGACTGGGTCTCCTTCTTCAAGTCTTGATGCCTTGAACTTCCGGAATGGACTAGTTTTTATTTGTTTTTAGCTTTTTAGATATTCTTAGATTAGTAGTTTGAGATAGATGTTCTTGTGGTGATGACTTCCAGATTTTGGGAATAATAATAATAGTTTTGAGTTGTTTTATTAATGAATTAAGTCTTCCGCATTTCTTTTGTTGATATTGAATTAAAATGATAAGGGTTATATGGGTTGGTTCGCTCACATAGGAGGGTAAATGTGGGTGCCAGTCGCGTCCCCGAATTGGGTCGTGACAAGTTCTTGGATTGTTAAACTATATACTAGTAAAATAAGTAATTATTTTGCATATTATGCAACACAATAAACCTAATTGTCATCTACTTTTTGAATTAATTAAAAAATGAGAATATTGATACTTTACTTGTTATCATGATTATTAACTGTTTTATCACTTAATTTTTATGTATTATGTTCAACTTTTAATGGAAGAAGTAATATAAAAAAGGTAGAAGCTATGCAGATCTTGCAGATATATAACTTATGAGGTAGAGAGACTATTTCTAATAAATTTTCGACTAAAAATATATTTCAAAACCAATTTGAAAAATTCAAAAAGGAATCATGAAAATACAAAGAAAAGCCAAACGTGTTTGCAGTAAAAAAAAGATAGATAATCAAAACAAAAGAACAACGATAAATTGAACGTTGTGAGTATTAGTTATTCAGTCAAATATCACAAGGACCAAAAATTAGAATTTATAAATACTTCAAAAAGGATAAAAAGTCCCAATAGTATTTGAAAAGTTCCCTTAGAGAAGGGACTAGAAACCATATTTTATACAAATAATGATACCTTTTTTCTTCCTAGCTACTATATGGACCCCCAACTAACACCCACTCATATTGATAGCTTAACCAAAACTAGAAAAGACAATTTTATTTTGAAAAAATGAAATGTATTAAAATACTAAAAATAAAAAAACCACTAGGGTTTAGGACATTCTACCAATATCTTTTTGGTAATTAATTTCTCTTCACAAAGTATATAATTTAATCAGAACTTTTGCTCAACTACTCAAGTAGATAGTCAATAAAAAGGTGCTAAACCAAGAAGAGGTTAGAGCATGAATTAAATTTTTTTTTAAAAGAACCAACATACTAATTAAGAAGAAGTCGATAGAATATACACAAATTTTATTTTTATTTATATAAACAAAAAAGTTTGTTTCTAACAAACTCTCTATTAAAAAAATTATTTTGAAGCCGAATAAAAATAATATCTAGCAAAGGAAACAGTAAAAGAGTAGCTCAATTATTGTTTATGACAAAAAGAGGAGTTATGATAAGTATTAGAAGCACTATGTGGTATGAAATACTCAAAAACAAATTCAGATAAGACTTATCATATGATGACGTACTTATTATAAAAATGTCTCTATCATAATTCATATTCATAAAAAAAAAAAAACCATAAATTGACAATCGTGGTGGGGTAGTAATATTGATAATATATTATATTATATGACTTAAATATAAAGTTAGTTGTTGTCTAGCGTGAACGCCTTAAACTTTAGCAATTAAAATTGATTAATCCCACTATTTCAAGATTCTCATGTAAATACATTGGCTAATTCGATTCAAATACAGATTCCTTGGATAAGAAAATTAATATTAATCTTTTCATTTTATAGAATCAATTAGAATCTATAATTGAGGTTACTTACAGTGTACCAATTTAATTAAAGTCATTTTCACTCATCTATTGTGGGTCATTTAATGTGAATTATATGTAAGATATAAGTAATAAAAACGTTTAATTATATTAGTTTATTCGCAGTACCCATCACAAAAGAACAGCCAATGAAATATTACCTCATAAATAAATCGTTATAATCAAAATTCCATTTCACACTTTGCCTATTTTATGATGATTAATCTAAAATTAAGTTTTTGTGAATTCGATCTTTAAAATATGTTATTATAGTCGTATCACTTTTTTAATGATTAAGATTATAAAATTAAAAAAATCTTTAAAGTATGTATTGACTCAAAAAGCATCACATAAATTAAAAAGAGAGATGTACAGGTACTTATTATTAAAGAATAATTTGATTATTTCGTATCTAAACTAGGAATTAACTTGATTTGTTTCTTAAAATAATGATTGATTTTTACAAACTATACTAGCTTAGTTACAAGATATATATACTATTTATTTATTATTTAAGTTCTAAGATAAACAAAATGTTATGCTTTACTTGCAAAAATTCCTTATGATACTAATAAAGATATCTCTAAGTTATCAATATTGAAAAGGTGATTTAAGATTAAATTTGAACGGATGGAATAAAATCCTGCCTAACATTTTTCTAAGTTCTTTAAAGTATGACACATATAAAATAAAATTAAGATAAAAGGTTAGTGGTCGTTTGTTCTAAATAAGTTATTTATTTATAAAATTAATAAAATATTTAATTTATCATTTAAAAACTTGATGATTAATACTAGTATAAGTTTTGAGGAATAAAATAATAGAAATTAAAATAATTAAATTTTACATGGCTAAATAAAATAATTCTACCCACCTATAAAACGACTCCTACAGGTGTGATGGGATAGTAGCTACTAAGCAGTAACTAGTAATTACCTAATATAACTTTTAAGTTCGAGTTTTGAGAATGGAATTGTATTTATATAAGTGATTTTTACCTTTTAGGGTAATAGAATTTGAGTGAGTTAGATTCCAAATTATCGCAAAAATAAAATAAAATAAATAGCTCCAACAATATATATACTAGAATCTAATTAGCAAATGAAGGTAATCCATGTGGGCAATCTGAAAAATTCATTTGTGATATTGATAGGTTTCTTGATCCAGTAAAAAATGTAGGCGGACAAAGTTATAACGCAACTCAAGTGATTGAAACATAAATGGGGTCCTTTTTAGCCCCATTTTGGTAGACTGTTCAAATCACAGTTTTTTAATTTTTAATTGAATTTAACAATTAAACAGAAGGAAAAAAAATAGAGATTGAAAAAGTTCAAGTAATTGGATTTGTAGTAAACATACCAGATTTCTTCTTTTTTGGTTCTGTTGTTGGTGTAGGAAGAGGATTTGGATTGTTAATTGTGCGAGGCAAAAAAACTCCAGTTCCAGATGACCCGTTTATCGACCCGGATCCACCGAGAAATATGGCCCTAATGCCTGCTCCAGTACTCTGTACTGGATGTTGAGGATGAAGATGATGAATCTTATCTCCATTTTGGCCATGCCCACCAACTGTTTGTTTTTTTGTCAAACTACTTTGTGTGTTGTTTTTTTCAGTTTTGAGTTGCTGAACTGACTCATTAGTTGTCCCCTTCACTTTTTTTCCTCTTGAATTAGAGGGCTTTTGTTTTCTTGTTGTTGGTTGGTCTTTCAAATGGTACACCTACACATAGTTGAGTTAGATGGTGAATAGTTATCAAGAAACAACACCAATAGAATCTTGTTTAAAATTTAAAATTCTTACTTGAATGGGTCTCTTCAAATCATCACTAGAGTAAAATACAGTATTAGAGTTCTTCATTTGATGATTCACAGAGTCTGTATCAGGCTTAACATACGTGCCTAAAGATTCTTGATTATAGTAACATATCTCCATGGAACTGTAATTTGACCAACTCCCAGCAAACCCATATGTGTTTGATGTCTGAAAAAGAAAAACCAAATTCATTAAAACCAATAAAAATAGGTAAAAAGTTGCAATCTTTGAGAAGATATAGTTTAACCTGAACAGTATAAGGAGTAGAATTGAGGACTCTGTTTTCATCATTTTCATCTTCTTCTTCGTCATCGTCTTTAAGCATATAATCAGCCATTTGTCGAGTCAATTGAACAATGAAATCTTCATCTTCTTCGCTTTCAGTTTCATCAGTTTCTGTTGAGCCAAGTTCAGACCCAAAAGGGCTGCTTAAACCAGAGGAAGATGAGTGTTCTGACAACCCAAAAGTACCAAAAATCGAATCATTCCCCCAATTAGCTTTCACTTTCTTCAACCCATCTGTTCTCTGTTCCTCACAGCCAGTCCCTGTAAAGTTAAAATCTTGAAGTTTCTTCTTCTGTTTCTGTTCTTCCATTGCAAAACCATGAGTTGGAGGAAAACCTTTCTCTTCTTTACCACGTAACACAGAAGAATAAGATGCCATCATTACACACTATGTGAAGCTGTTGAATTTTGCCGTTTGAGAGGAAATACAGCAAAAAAGATTCAATTTTTGGGAAAGGACGAGTTTGGGGGCTATCAAGTTAAACTTGGTCTTAATATAAGGGCTAAAAGAAGAGGCGCGAGTGTTAGGGTTTAGTTGTTGGACAGTACATTTGTCTGGCCTTCTTATTCAACTGCCACTTGTTGAGTACTAGTTACATCAAAGATTAATTTTTAATTATCAATTCTACGATAACTTAGACTTGCTTAAGTGGTTGAATAATTACAATGTCAATTTACATATTACAGGTTCGAGTCACGTTGAAAGATAAAAAGAAACACAATTCACACGAAAACACGATGAGAAAACTATAAACTTAAAATTCAGAACTCGAATGCGGATGCCTTTGAGGCTTTCTTAAAAGGGCTTCTTTTTTATGGTTGTATTATTGTTGTAGTTAGTTATCCTAACACAAAGGCTACTAAAGAATTACAGATGGTTATGGTTAAGAGTGGTTTGGAGTGTCATACCTGTATGGTGGACTCATTGAGTTGGTAACCAATTCCCACTCTCCTAATGTTTTAAACCCAAAGGTCAATAAAAGAAGAAAAGACAAGAGAAACAACTGTTTTATTCAACTTTTTTCTTCTCCTTTTTTTTTTTTGGGTTTTGTTTGGCATAAGGGCTAACTTTTGACTTAGACCATGTGTAATTAGAGGGAAGAACTGTGTAACACATGTTTCAACAATGAGTTTATGTTTTTGTAGGAATCAAAAATAAGAAAGCTAACGTAATACCGTAAACACTACAAAATAATCAATGTTATGAAATTAAATTTAATAAGAGTTCCATGAAATTATCCCTTGATTATTAGAAGATGACTTAAAATTTTAAATTCGCTATATTTTTTTTTTGTGTGTTGAAGTGTAAAAGTTACAAACGTTATTCATGTTAGATGGTTCTTGGAATCTTAGTGGTCCAATAAATTGCCTAAGTCTAACTATCGACGCATCATACGGTGCTTTGGTGTAGTAGGGGACCTAATTTATAAGTTATTTATTATTCATGTTAGTTCTTTTGAAATTATATAATTTCTAACTAATATCTAATTATAAATTTAATTATCGCATATAATAATTTATAATATTATAAAATTTATAAACTTCAAATCGAAAATGTGTCTCGATTAAGAATAAGGCCTTTGAATGAGTATATTTTTTTATTTGTCGTATAGACAAAAGTTAATGGTGTGGAATCATAAACTTTCAAAGCTAAAATCCACTAGCATTTGTTGCTCAGGCTAATCACTAGCTGTTGTACTGTCAACAAAGGATTAGTTCAAGCTTTGTTTTGACAAAAATAAAAGGATTAGTTCAATAATCAAAACTAACCCCAAAAATAAAACTAGTCATGCATTTAAAAAAATGTAATTCTAGTACACATCCATAAGTGTCACAACATAAGTTAAAAAGAGTTAATGAAAGTTAGTGAAAGCCAAATTATTTATACATATTTATTTTTTTTGTAATAAGATGCTCATAGATCTAAAAGGGAGCAAATACAAAAGTAGTTGTCTCGTGGGCAAAACTCAAAACAGAGGACCAACCGACAATAAAAAATGACTTAATTTAAGGATGGAAAATGAAACACTTGCCAACGTTTGGCCCAATGATTATAAGATCGAATTAAGATTTTAAGCTTATAGATTCGAAACGATAAGAAGGTAAATAATTATAGTGGATGATTCATAGATAATTGAGTTTAATCTTTTTATCTTTACATGGTAGAGTTATGATTTATGTATAACTCACCTTCTTCAAATTCTACGTATGAAATTATTTTGAAAATATTGTTATTATAATATTAGATATTGGATAAATTATTGATACATATTAATGAAATTATAGTTAAATATAAATATAAGAGTTTTAAATTAAAATTACGAAGCTTTGTCAAAACCATAATTCAGATGCCTATACTATTTTTAACATATTGTGAGCTTTAATCCAACTTAGATAAAAAGTTATTGTGTTAACGTCAAGTCTTTGAGCCAATAAATACATAATACATGCTAAAACTTATCCGCATCGAGTCTTTACATCAAATCAATACATGCATGTCATGTGTTTAAATTTATAGTTATTTTACTTTGTTAAATTATGTAATAATGAAAATTGTATTGATTTGATGTAAACACCGATGCGAATAAGCTTTTTCCCATAATGCATGTTCATATATATTATTTTTAATATGTAATTATGATTAACTAATATATATTTGTCACTTTATATAATTACTTAATTATAGAAAATTTCCATGATTTATTAATATAAACATTTGTTAGAGTAAGTATCTACTATATAACTAAAACATATATTTTAAGGTTAATTTCGCGGGTTTATTTAAAATACTCAAAATATACGTATGTATTTGGGGGAAAGTTATATCTATAATAAAATAAGATCACATTTGTTGATATATAAATCTAGTACTAGTATAGATTTACGTCTTAAAATCATTTAAACTTTTGGGTTTAACAAGCTAACTTAAAGTAGTATAATTCTTAAAATTTGTTGTACCTTTTAGCTAATTGTTAGACTCGTCTTTTTCCAATTTATGTACGTGCATTTATCTATTATCTTGGTGTGCTAAACAATTTTTTTAAGCCTATATTAACGTCAACTTACTTCTACATGTCAATTCCTGTTTAATAATGACATGGATAGAGTACTGCAATTTGAGAACTTTCATTTTCCTGTGTCATATTGCAAATAGATTACATTATAAATTTATAACCTACAATTTTCTACATTATAATATATAGTCTTACACCCCCAAATGATATACTCCATCTACTTCTTATTTAATCGCAATATTTGACTGGGTATTCAAGGTATTAGTTTAACTTATACATATTTTAAATGTTTTAGACTCTAAAAGAACGTTTGATAGCTGGTTTAGGAATATGTTATGCAAGTATTAAATTCTGCATAAAGTATATTCTATTTTGATTGTTGGTTAGGAGGTAAGTTATTCATGTTTAGAATTAATACAGTCGTCTGTTTTCAATTATTAGGAATTCATATAGCTAATAACCTATGTAAGTTTAATACATGAATAACTAATACTTGCATTACTCTAATTATCTGACCAACAATCAAACGAATTCAAAAGAATAGTAGTCTTACTATTTTCATTCACTTAATTAAGTGGTTGCTCTAAAGTTGTTTGTTCTATCAAAGGTAGAATAACGTGCAAGGCAACTCAGATATATGTATACACACTACACTAGAAACGTATTCTCACAATATATATATATATACACTATGATATATATAGACACACAATTATACTTATCAAGCCTGTCATTACATTGGTCGTGATGACATGATCAAATAAATTATAGAATTTTAACTATTTAAAAACAAGTTGCTGTCATAACATAAATTAATTTTGTTGCCTAAATAATTGACAACTACGTTATGAATTTCGCTAAAAAAGTTTAAAGCTTTATTACATATTACTAAAACAAAAAAGAAAGATTGATTTTCATAAATAATATTGTATCTATATGCATAATATAATTTTTGTGACGAAACTTGGTGACATGCTTGTTTGCCAAGAATTTAAATATAGAACTCATTAAATTTAAATCGATTATAATCAATCTCTTGCAACACAAATAATTCTGTAATTTTATTTAATAAACATATTAAGCTGATGTAATATTTATATATTATTAATGTATTTTTAAATTTTTTGTCTCTCTCTCTAATACTATATAGATGAAAGCAGAATGACGATGCAACAGTATACATTTATATATACCGCAAATTGCGACGTGTTAGATGATGATAACATGAAGATTCTATGTAAATTTTTTACATTTAAATTGTATCGTATATTATTTCCTATCATTTATTGTTATTTGTTATTATTTGATCCGATAAAAACTTGTTTACGAAACGCATATCATTCTTTTATTGCTTTATATAAGTGAAGAATGCGGATACGTTTTTATCCTTACTAGCTTACTTGAAAGATAGATAATTTATTAGCCAATTAGGGGTGTACATGATTGGGTTGAATCGGGTTTTTTAAATATTAAATTAAATCATTTATCTCGAATTTTTGAACTTATAAATCAAATCAAACCAATAAAATTTGGATTTAACTTCGGATTTTTGGATTTTTTTTGGAATTTTCGATAAAGTATTCATACAAACATATAATTTACTTGTATTTCAAATATTTCTTTAGTCCTATCAAAATGTAACTATCTAAGTTATTTCTCAAGAAAATAACAAAAAATATGATATGATTAATGACACTAAAATATCCAACAAAAAAATAATAATAGAATCGCTTAAAACAAATATTGCAAATTAATATAATAAAATTGATCATAATTTAAAATACTAAATCATGCTAAAATAAGTTTAGTAATTATTAGTTACATGACTAAATATTAAAAGAAAGTAAAATTAGATCATGTATTTTAATTATCAAAATCTATGTAAAACTAAAAAACAAATATTCAATATTATTGTCATTCTTAGTATTGAATTGATTTTCTTTTTGCATTAGTATTAATTTGATTTTTCTTCAAATTTTATTATAATTACCAACAAGTATGAATTATAATCTTTATTAGATCATTAAGAATTCTAACTTCCAAACATGAAACAAATATATTAAAAGATTAAAACTATGAAAAAATATAAGAAATATTTAAAAATTATATCAAAGTAAGTATTTTACGTATAAAATAAAATTTTAAAATTTTATATATAATGTCGGGTTGGTTTTTTTAGTTGAAACCAAACCAACACAAATATAGTCGGATTTTTTTATCCAACACCAACAAGTCAAACCAAATCACTAGTCGAGATTTTTTTTTGATTTACGATTCGATTTTATATACCCCTATAGTCAACTATATATGTATATATCTTATTATTAGCCAGGTATTTTTGAGATTCTGCGTCGACTAATCATCGTGAGTTATTGTGATCTCATATTAAGGTTCAAAGAAGATAGAGTGTGCACAAATTTTATCAACAATAGTGAGGTTATTTTTGATAAATCTTCTAAGCAAAAGTTTGTATAAGGTAATGTCACTTGTTTTTAACATCAAGAAACAACTTGTCGTTGTAGTATAGTGGTAAGTATTCCCGCCTGTCACGCGGGTGACCCGGGTTCGATCCCCGGCAGCGGCGTTAATTTTTTTTCGAACTCTCTCTTATCTCCTCTTTTTGAAGATTATCACAAACAAAAATCTCACCATTGATAGCCACTCATACCAGTAATGGCAATTCTCAGCTTCTGCTTCTGCTGTTCAAAACTCCCCTCAAATCCAAAACTTCATCTTTCCCCACAAGCTACAACACAGGTTTCTCTAAAATCAGCTGAATCTTCGAGAAATGGTTTCATCTCTTTAAGTGAATCAATCTCAAGAGCAAGTTTTCTGGCTCTTCTCTCTGCTTCACTCTTCTTTGCTTCAGATCCTGCTTTAGCCTTTAAAGGCGGAGGCCCTTACGGTGCTGGAGTAACAAGAGGCCAAGATCTAACAGGGAAGGATTTTAGTGGTAAAACTTTAATCAAACAAGATTTTAAAACTTCAATACTCAGACAAGCTAACTTTAAAGGTGCGAAGTTACTCGGAGCTAGCTTCTTTGATGCCGATTTAACTGGTGCTGATCTATCTGATGCGGATCTTAGAGGTGCTGATTTCTCCTTAGCTAATGTGACTAAGGTCAATTTAAGCAATGCTAATTTGGAAGGAGCACTTACAACGGGGAATACATCTTTCAAGGGTTCTGTTATACAAGGGGCGGATTTCACCGATGTTCCTTTAAGAGAAGATCAACGGGAATACCTTTGTAAATTTGCTGATGGTGTGAATACAGTTACTGGTAATGCAACACGAGAGACATTGCTTTGCGAATAGCTTTGTATAGTGTAAGCTTTGTACTCCTTATAATTTTCCCTGAATATGAGTCTGGCTATTCAACCTGCTAATGAGTTTCCACATAAACATCAGCAGTTGGAATCCATATTCGGATTGATTGTATTTGATCGAATTGCGATATAGCTTGTATTTGCATTATTATGGTTCACTTGCAAGGCACAAAGATTGATTTGGATGGCTTGTCATGGTAGCTTGATATCTCTTACGTCTATGATAGTTAAAGACTTGTTAAGATGATGATTTGAAATCCTTTAACATTGTTGGCACTTATCTCAATGTAATACAATCTCTAATAATCCAGTTAATTTACTTTGTTGCTCAAACTAATGATTCAATTACTTCAATTATGGTTAACCTTTGGAATCTTGAATGGAAGTGGTAACGCTTTAGCCCTGTTTTACGACAAGAGGTTCAAGATTCCAAAGCTTAGCTATAAAGGAGGAAGTTGAACTAGCATTAGCTCGAGCAGCAAAGTATCTTGTATGAATTAGAGATTGTATTTCATTGCGAGAAGTACCATCAATGTTGAAGGATTCCAAATCCAACAATTTAACAAGTTTGAACCTGTCAAAGATGAAGGAGACATCACGCTGCCATAACTAGCTATCCTAATCGATCTCATTGAATGGTAAAGACTACATTTTGGGTGAGATGGCCGCCACACATCAATCTGATCCTGGTAAGACTGAAACTAGATAGAATTTTTTGATTGTTTGTGAATTATGCTTGTCTGATTCTTATCGTTGTGTGATCCAAAAAGTATTCCTTGATCACGGGTTGATGTTGTGGTACAATCAATCCTCAACATTTCCTATACAGAGGAATATTGGAGATTCCCACATGCCTCCATTATCATGCTTCCTAGGTCCTTATTGAATAGAACTGCCACCGAGCCATTATACTGGCAAAGTGTTGTTATCTTCTCATTGTCCTTCATTTTGCGCAGTCACAAGTTCAGTATATTGCCTCTGAAATGAAATGGGGTCTTCAGTTTTCGGTTTATCAGCTTTTACATGATTAAAAACTAGAAGAAAGATGATAATAAGTCCTGGCCTTCACTCCCTGCTAAAGAGTGATGGTAGAAGTGCAAAATTGAGCTCAACCAGCATCCACGTATCAGCTTCAGATGACATAGTAGTATGAACTCGCGCTTTATCATGGCACTCTATCTCGGCCTGCCCTTAAACTCCACCAACCCAAGTGCTGCAACAAAGCTCTGCATCGATGGTCCAACAGTATCTATGGATCTTGTGAGCTTCAACACACTACATCTTTCATCATTTCTCTTGCATAGAAACAGGATATTAGGTGTAAAGGATGAAAACATCAGTGGCAATGAATAAAAGAGCAGTGTTTTTTGTGTCATATTAACACAGATCCTGCAAGCCTGGATTTTGCTAATTTGCAGTTGGATCAAGGGTTGCATATTCTTGAATCTGGAATTTTTTACCTTTTATAGCTCAAGATTTGGAGTTCGAATTGTCCTTAATGATGCAAGACAGGCGCCATTAGACCAGTTGATGTTAGCTACTGGACCTACCTCATATATATCTAAAGTTTTGCATGCCTTTATTTAGTTGAATATTTATCACTAAAATGGAATTTTCTTCTCTTTGAAGAAGGTATTATATCTTAAGAAAAGAAAGTCTCTAACTTCATTGTCAATTCTGTTGTTTCTATACTTAATAGCTCAATCATTGCCAAATTCTTATTACCTTGCTCAATCATTGTCAGCAAAGAGACGAGGTAATATGTTCTTGTAATGACCCTTATTGTCATTTTTAGTGTTTTATCTTCTGTACATCGTTTAGAGCGTTCCTACAGCGATTCTAAGTCATTTATGACTTGCTGGGACTGACAGATCGGTCACCTGGTCATTCGTTTTGTTATTGTGTGAGCTCATCTCGATAAAATGTGGGTCCCACTTCCATTGGCCATTTTAAGTCAAAAACCACAAAAGGGCTCGGAAAAATATCAAAAACCACAAAAGGGCTCGGAAAAATATCAAAAACCTCAAAACCCGAAAGAAGGGTCAAACTAGACCAAACTCGACATTCCGGAGCTAACCGCGCTGACGGAATTCTCATCCGAGCGCGTTTACTCAGAATGTTGACTAAAGTCAAACTTAGCCTTTAAACTTAAAGTTAAAACGCCTAATTCCACCAACTCACACTGAAAACTTTGGAAGTCATGTCGACAATGCTACTAGACTAAAATGACCCTTCCGGAACTGATGGAATCGTCAGAATCGGATTCTGATGTCATCTTCTTGAACTTTTGATCGAAAATGATCGTTCAAGGTTCATAAGCTTCAAAAATACTAAAGCTCACACAATAACAAAACGAATGACCAGGTGACCGATCTGTCAGTCCCAGCAAGTCATAAATGACTTAGAATCGCTGTAGGAACGCTCTAAACGATGTACAGAAGATAAAACACTAAAAATGACAATAAGGGTCATTACAGTTCTTCAGTTCTATTATGTATAATAAAAATAAATAGAATTTCAAGCCATCAGACCCATACATATATCAACCATCAATCTTATTCAGAATAGGCAATGCAAGTTCATTGCACAGTAGATTTCCAAAGAACTAATTTCATGCAAGTCTTGACAAGAACTTATTCAGAAATTTACATCGTTTAATTGCATACGAAGAGTTAAAAGGAGTATAGAGATATAGTTCCCACAGTCCCTGCTTTGTAAGGCACAGTACAGAGCTAAAAAGATTTAAAAGGTCCATGTCATATAAGGTTTCAAATAACCATCAAGAGATCCCAGAGTAAAAAGTTTCGAGTCTGTCAACACATGGCCGTACTGGTAGTCTTCAACAAATCTATAGCAACCTGCTTCCAAGACTTCCAGAACTCCTGCAGATTAATCAAGAAATTATGAAACGAAAGATCATTCGCAGCGCAACAGAATAACATCATGGTGTTACAGGAAGAAGTAAAAATAAGAATATATTTATATATGTACTGTATTATCAATATCTTAGCTAAAACAAGATACATTTTGGAAACGATGTATTTCTTTCTTTATGAAAATGCCCCCACCCCTTTAAAATAGAGCAAGTTTCAACATGAATCTGTTACAATTTTGTGGGTAAAAAAGTAAGCAATATGGAAGTAGACAACCATCATCATAAACTGTGCTGCTCAACATCAGAAAAAACTAAGATAACAAGTTCAGAATTTGCATTAAATTTAAATTAGAATATTTCAAGATAAAAGGTTCCGACATCAGAGACGCATATTTGGTCAATGGAATAGCTTTTGATGTCCCTCACTAACTTACCTCAACTAAATAAATGGGAATTCACGTCTTGGGGGATCAGAAGCCGTGTTTCTAGTAATAAAGTGACCCTGAAAACAAGAATTTTGCAAAAAAACTTAGCTTCCACTGATGAGTACTTGCAACAATTGCAATATAATTAACAACATGCATACCTTGCCACCAGTTTCCTCTAGATGCACTGTATTGGGTGTTTCCACTAGAATCGTATTCTCCTCCTTCCTTCTTGTACTGAAATGTTTATAAGTACATCAAAAGGAGTTAGCATTATCACATTGCATATTTTAAATTATGAAGATGATTATAAGAAAAAGAACTCACAGAAGTATATGATAGAGTTTTATGAGCATCAGATGATTTGATGTACATGTCCTCTTGACCACCATATAAGAGAGAAGAACTTAGTGGACATGTTTCCCCTCTATCTTGAAAAAGTGACTCATGTTCCTTGCTGGATCTGCAATGCCCTGCAGCTTGTTTATTTTTCGTCACATAAGCTGCTCAAGGATGTATGTTTTAGACACTACTTTATCATATATCTCAGAATAGAAGTATTGCTATCTCAGTGTGAATGCAGAATATTCAAGCAAAAAGATCAAGTTACCACAAGTTAGAACCTAGGAATGAAAGCAACGCTTCATGATTACAGAACTGATAAAAGAAACTGATTGTAGTGGTAGACCACCACACTGGTTTTCCAGTGTATAAAAGCTTATCATAAGTACACGGAGTCATACATCTTTCATCTATTGCCTATTCATCACTCGTAGTACAAGTTACAAATTTAAGGCTTTGTTTGGATTTCTACCACAAGAATTACAGCTCAAGCATGACCAACTGATTGGAAGGGGAATGGAAAGAGGTGTCCGAGAATCTCTTGTATATTATAGGTTTATCTTATGTCGGTAGAATCAAGAACATGAAGTACCGCAATGATTCTCCAAGAATCAGGTGTAAATATAGATTGGAAAATAACACATAAATTAGATGAGGTGAACAAAGAGAGGACGAAGGAGAATGCGGAAAAGAGAGATCACAAGGTATACAAGACACCTGTAGCTGATCTGTTCCATGTCCTACAACCAGATGACTGTTTCTCAAGAGATTGTATGAGTTCAGCTGCCGAAGCTTTCCTTCCCATAACCTACAGGAATATGGAAGATGAGATAGTACAATAGTTTTTTACTTTATTTTCAAAAAGGAGAACACACAAGCAGATCGATGCTATGCTATTTCAAACTATCACAATTACTTTCCTAGTTGACCACCAAAAACACTTTTTTTCAGCTGAAACTTCTATATTGTTACAACTATCACAAGTCATGACTTATGACATAATCATAAAAATTTAGAAACAGAGTTTCTGTTATTTACATGAGTTAAAGGATTGTCAGATTTTGGTTAGGAATTCAAGTTGACTCTGCGTTACTTACCAAACCCTCCCAACAAAGAAAAGCTAAGAAATCCGTTACCTCTTCAATGCTATGAAATCGCAATCCCTCAACTACAAGAACATCGAAAGATCCCTTGACCCCAATTCCCAAATTCTTATGTACCTGAATTTGATTGTACATCTGAAATGTTTGAAATCGCAACCCCTTAACTACAAGAGTACAAGTTGTATTGATCACAAATTTTGCACGCACATCAACTGTTCCACAAGGTACGTGCTATCTTCCACCAACATAACTACCCATTAACTCTGCCACAAGCACCCACATCAACTATTCCACAAGGAGAAAGTAATAGCACAAATTGGAGTAGAAACCATTAGATACCCATAAACCACCTCTAACATTTCATTCACAGGTTTCTATCAGAGAAATTAGATAACAGAGTTTCTGTGGTTCACAGAAATTGATGGAATTGCCATATGCTGGTTAGTAAAAACAAACCCATATCTTTCCACTACTTCAATTAGCAAATTGCATCTTATTTCTACTTCTATTTTCAGTTAGACACATAACAATAACTTGGAATCATATAATCAAACCCTTGACCCCAAATTCCCAAATTCTTATTCCATTGAATTATTCAATTATAAACTTTAGTATTAAGTCAAATCATATATACTACTCTAATTTTGTTCATATAAGAAATAAGTACCTTCGATGGTGGTGGGAAAATTGAAGAGAAAATACCGGTGGAAGCAGAAACATCAGCAGAACCCACTTGCTTCTTCTTACTACTTTTTTCCATTGAAGAGAAAGGTAAAGTACCGAACGAAGATTTTTTCTCTGTATAAAATAATTGAAGATGCAGATTTTTGTATAGTAGGGAATAAGTATATGAGAATTTTGAGGAAAAAAAAGAACCCGGGAAAAAATAAATAGTGAAATCTTGAAAGCTCTACATAAATTGATTATGTTACTATTTCTCCTATTCATTTTACTTTGATTCATATATTAAAGGAAAACTGATAATTTTTTTCGGTCTATGTTCGAAATTTTATAGACACACTTATATTATATTAAAGTCTTGTTATTTTTTGAATTTATTTTTAAAATATTTTTTTATCACTTTTCGGCTTACATGGCACCAGCTTAAAAAAATGTACTGGAATCACAAGATAGTATCACGTTGGTCGAAAAGGGATAGAATATTATTTATTAAATAAGTTCAAAATCTTAGTATATTAAAAATGTGTCGCTGAGATTTCAGGCATAAATTGAAGGGGTACTTGTGCATTTTTCTTATATTAAAAGTTAATATTTTGTTTACTTGATTTATATACCAAAAATAGAATTTCACTTCATTTTAGCAAAGTAAATTCTCTTTATTAATTTTTTTTTTATGGTAGAATAAATTCCTATTCTAGATAATAATTTTGAGATATAGTGAGATTTTTTCATTTCATAGTTGATTAAGCGTATTAATTTCAAACGGAGATACTGAAATGACATAATTTATCTCATGAAATATTATATTTTGTTTATTTTATCTTCAAATTCAACCATACAATAATATTAAATAATTTACACAAAGTAGTAAAAGGTCAAATTAAAAGTTCTAAAATATGGGTAATGAGGTAAGTTTAGGAACGTATCATATCAATATGGACAAATTAATATACAATAGAAGAGTATTAATTTTTAACTTTGACTTCAAATTTAAATATTTTTTATTTTAATATCAATAAAATATTATCCAAATATTCTTTTCTTAGTTGATTACTGCAAGTTTCTCTTTCACGCCTTCTTTTTCAGATTCTAAAATATCCGAATCTTGAATTATTTTTGGTATCTTGTAACTTTTTTTTATAAAAGAAAAAAATCAATGTGTGGAGTGTCACACATTTTGTAGAAAACAATTTTGCAAAACCACAACAATCACTATTATGGACCCCTACTATATAATAAAAAATAGCGTGATAATCGAATCACATCTTAATTTTGGGGTTAATTCAGCACAAAAAATTAGAGTTTAGTAATTGATATTTGTATTATATATTATTAGAGGCAATAAAATATTCGGCTGATTCATATTTGGACAAGGCTCATTATAGCTAATGGTGTTTTGTTATTGCATTATATTGTCTTTTAATTTGATTCATTCAATTTTTTTATAATAAATTTAGAAAAAGGCGAAGGATAAATAAGGTTGTTTGGTAAAGTAAAAATAATGTATATATTAGCTTTGTATATTAGTAATTTCTTGTTTGTATACTTTTTCATGATAATGTATAACTAAAGCTTGCATTAGTTATACACTTCATTGTGTATTTAAGTGCATTACTAATACCATGAATATCTAGGTATTAGTAATAGCGAAAGGGATCTAATACATGCATTAATATGGTTAAAGACTCAATCACCCCTCAAAACGTTTTTACTTTTTTTCTGTCATAATTGTGGACGTTACTTTTGTAAATAAATATTTTTATACAAAACATACTATTTTTTAGTACAGCAACCAAACAAAGCATAAGAAATATACTATGTATAACTAATGCAAATATTACTAATACATTATATTGAATATTATTCTTATACAGTCTACCAAACAACCGTAAGTATTTCTTTTTTTAAGTTTTCTACTTAGACCATCAGATATATATTTGAACTTTCTAGCTAAACCATCATCAAATATTTGTCGAAATAAAGTTAAAACTATCAATTTCTGAGTTTCATACTTTGTAGGATAGTTAAGCTATCCCATACACATTAACTATATAACTTGCAGAATAAACCAATTACCAAAAAAGAATAATCTGTGAAAAAAAGTTTGTAAATCAAACATTGTTTAGAAAAAAATAAGTATAATTCCATATGTATAATTCAGTATAAACTAAACGCCCACCTTATCTGAATATAGATTACATTGAAAGAATTAAATAGATTTTTCTACACTTCAAGATTTGATACCCATCCTTTTTCTTATCTCTTACACACATAGAGATTTTATATATATATAAAAAAAAAATATAATATATGGCTGGCTCTCTTGTCTTGGTAGAGTCAATTTTCATAATATTTTTTGGTGTAAATTAGGTATATAGCATATTATGAAGTCATATTCTCAAGTTATGGCATAAGAGTTTAATTTTCATTCTATAACATTTAATATATCAACTTATAGCATTTCTTTAAATTTAAATATTGTAAATATTTATTCTAAATAGGACAAAAAATAAAATTAAAAAATGAATAATTAAAATTGGATAATTTCCTTGAATGTAGTTACTGTTATTAACTGATAACAAAATGTGCACCTTTTAAGGGATTTTAAAATATATTAATTATAGATATGCACCTTAATTATCTCAATCCGTTTTTAATGGTAATTATTTTTTATTTTTTATCCTTAAAAAATTGTATTCTGTTATCTTTCTTTCCATAAACGTGTATCATTTTTTTCCAGAAATTGAACTATATTCATATATTCGAATTCTGTCATATTTTATCGTTTTTTTTTTTGGAAAAACAATTAAAATTGAAGGTTGAAAAAGTTTTGATTTGATTTGATGGAGAAAATTGTGTCAATTTTAATTAAACATGGTGGCAAATGGAATTGATTAGGTTATTTTTTTAATATTTTATTAATGTGTCGTATTTTTTTCCCCATGTTATATTGCATATGTTAAATTGCATGTTATATTGCATATGTTAAATTCCCATGTTATATTGCATATGTTCTGCTTTTTATAGCCTCAAGAATTTCAAAGATGCTTATGCCATTCCTGCCGAGCCTATCCCGTGCGAGAGTACATGGGATATACAAAGTTATATTTCAGATCCTAAATTGATGCCGCCTTGTCCAAAAAGAGCAGCAGGAAGACCCAAACTTGAACGGTGGAAGGGGTTCGCAGATGTAAAATTCAAGAAGACAAAAAGCACATGCAGTAGATGCCATCAGGTTGGACACAATAGGAAGACTTGTTCAAATTATCCTGTACAAAAACAATGATGTCGTAATGTTAAATCTGTGTTTTTGAGGCATTACATTGTTATAAAACATTTTTTTATTGAATAATCAGTAATAATTTATATAAAACCATCAGTAGTCATAATAAAAATGCAAACAGAAACAAATTGTATGTATATTACTGGTATGAATAATGTATGCAAGATGGTGATACACATTTATTAATGTATAATTGTATGATATAATTCATACATTTTTCATACATTATTCATACCAGTAATATAATTAATATCCCTTTCTGTTTGTATTTGAAAGTGTATAGTATTCATGCAAAACAAATTTATGGAATAATTTAACATTACTATGTACTATATATCAAATTTTAACATGACATTCATAATTCATATGATTTTCATACATGATTCATACAGTGTTCATATATGTTAAAGTGAGACACATTTAGTAATAATCAGTAGTAATTTATATAAAACCATCAGAGTAGTCATAATAAAAAAACTGAGAAAATACATAAATTGTTCATAAGTTAAAAAAAAAACAAGTCATTCAAATAAATGTACATTGTGCCATGAAGATTTCTACTTCCTGATACGGAATTTTGGAGTAGGATAATTGGTGGTGTCCATAACTTGTTCTTTATGAGTTCGAGGTCCACCCTTCTTGCTAGCAACTGTTCGTGTAACTTCACTTTCACTGATTGCGCCTTCATCATTCTTTGATTTTCCATAATGTCAAAGCCACCCCTAACATTTTCATTCCCCATTAGAAATAAATGTCTCAACAATTGACATTGGATTTTAATGTGATGCAAATTATAAAAAAATCCAAAAGGTGTTTCATCTAGGAATTGTTGAAACTTATCTTGACCTAAAAAGGTCAACAAATCCGCAAACACATTCATGTTAATACATGAAGACAAATGTGTTTGTGTCTTCTTCTCCTAAAAAATTGTAAAAATTAAATACATTAATCATACACATATTCATACACAATTAATACAAAACTAATACAGTGAATCATACACAATTCAAACAGACTTACAACATAATATTGAAAAATACATAATTCATACACATAGTATACAAAACATAATGCGGTAAATCATACACAATTCAAACAAACTTACAACATAATATTGAAAAATACATAATTCATACACATAGCATACAAAACATAATACAATATAATCATACACATTTCAAACAAACTTACAACATTCTTTCATACACAATATATTCAACACCAAAATATACAAATCAAAACATAAAGTATAACTAATTATGGATATTACTATTCAACATTATCAAAAAACTTGATACAAAAAAAATTTATACACAATTCATACACATTTTATATATACCGTCAAATCATACAGTGAATCATACAAAATTCATACAGTGAATCATACACAATTCATACAGTGAATCATACACAATTCATACAGTTAATCATACACAATTCATACAGTGAATCATACATAAAAAATACATGTCAGCAATTGATATTGTAATATGAAGAGATCTGTAATTTCATACAATGAATCATATACAATTAATACATTATTTATTTACACAAAATTTATATTTTAACTATTTTATACCCAAATAAGAGGAAAAAAAATAACAGAACATAATTTTTTTTAAAAAAGTTAACTTTTATTAACCTTTGAACTTTTTTTGGGTTTAACTGTTTCTTCTTCTTCTTGTAAATGTGAAGTATCGATTTCAGATGCTCTTGGTTTTTTGGATTTTGATTTTATCAACTCTTCCACAAAATCAAATTCAGAATCTGATGATTCCTCGATTTCTTTTCCTTTCCTCTTCTTTCCTTTTTCTTTCGTCCTTTTCTCAGATTCATCTACATTTTTCTTTTCTTTCCCTTTTCTCTTCTTCTCGTTTTCCTTTGGATGTTTTTTTTTTTTCTATTGTTGATTTCCCTGATCTAGATTTAACTTTAACAGATGAATGTTGAGATTGTGTTTGTGATAAAATTTTGAAAGATGGAGCATGAAAATCGTCTGAGCTTGCTTCTTCATTCAATCTTCTACTTTTTCTCGGGGTTTCGTTGCCTCTTTTCGACATTGTACGATTTGTTTATCGCAAGAGTTGAAGATTTGAGTGCTAAAAATGAAGATTTGAATGCAAATATTTAAGAATTCTTGAAGAAGACTGTTAAGAGAGAAGTGATTTTGAGAGAAAATTTGGTGAAAATAAATTAGGCGTGCGAATTTTGGTGAAAAGTTTTGATAGGCGTGCAGAGGTAATGATTTTGAAAAAGAGTTGGGGAAGAACAAAAATTTGGGGAATATAATTTTTTTTTTAGATAACGTTTTTACAGTTTTAAAAATAAAACTGTAATTGTTTTAGAGATAAAATCCTTATTATTTTGTAGTTATCTTAAAAAAGGTAACTATATAATATTTAATTTAAATTACATTAATTAAGAGTTTGTTTAAAAAAGGTAACTTAAAATAAAACTGTAATTGTTTTACAGATAAAATCCCTATTATTTTGTAGTTATCTTAAAAAAGGTAACTATATTATATTTAATTTAAATTACATTAATTAAGAGTTTGTTTAAAAAAGGTAACTTAAAATAATAAATTTCATTAACTACATTTGTTTAAATAAGGTAATTGAATTATTTAAATAAATTAATTATTATTTTAAAAAATTAATGAGAATAATATATTATTTCTTGATATGCTATAACTTGATAATAATATGCTATAAGTAGTTTATTATTAAAAAGTTTGTTTATAACTTGATATTTAACAACTTAAATGTATGTGTAGTGTTATTTTTATTATTTTTTGTGCACAAGACAATAGGAAATTTGGCCCTTTGATTAATGATGACCCCTACCTATGAAAAAGGTTTAAATATAAAAATGTTAGAACAATAGAAAAGGGTCCAATATATATGTGGCTTTCCTCATTAGTGTGATATATATTTTTTAATTATTAAAAGCTAGTGTATGTGAGGCAATTAACAACGTTAAAAAGCTTATCTATAAATCATTCTTTTAAAAAAAAAACAGAGACATGTAAGAGATAAATCACCAGTAATAGTCCTTTTCTTTCTTTCTTAGTGCTGACCCCATTTTCTCTTTCATGTTTTCAATTTATATACATTTTTTTATAATCTCAAATAGCATTTACCACTCATCGAATCAACACAAACTAACAAAAAGTCCTCCTCCACCCCCATCCACACCTTCAAAATATATCCCAAAAGATCCATCCCAGCGTATAAATTAAATCGATGCAAAATTTAAAATATATGAGTTGTAATTATATTGCGATTCATCTGAATTTGATTCAAAATCCATTATTTGAACATTTTTTTAATAAATAAATTAAGTTTGAATTTTTAATATATACATTAAAATAAAAGAACGTGGACGGCAGGATTCGAACCTGCGCGGGCAGAGCCCACATGATTTCTAGTCATGCCCGATAACCACTCCGGCACGTCCACTTTTGGCTATTTGTTACCACATCTACACAATACATTTTGACAACATCACACAACAGAAGAAAATGAAAATAACATACTGATTCGGTTGCCAAGCCTTAAGTAAGATCGATACATCCTAGTAGAACATAGCAAGTATATCACAACATTAAACAGAATAGGTAAAAATCGACTTGAATATGAATCTGTAGATTTACATTTGCGTGTTTGCCGGCGCATCGAATATAACAGTAAACAAAACGTTGTGTATTATTTCCACTTATTGGACGTGTCCTCTACACAACAAACAAACAAAACAAAAGGAGAAATGTAAAAGTTTAAAACTAGTACATGTGTTTCATTTCGAGGATCATAATCCTTACATGAGGTTTCTTGAAGACAACGATCGTAAATAAGGTTGTCCGACTCATAAAGCATTTACTAAGGTAATGTTATTTCACGTTTACTTATTTGAACCGTGAAAGTAACACCAGTGATGCTAGTAGCCCTTCCCCTTCTTTTTTCTTTTTTTCGCGTTAAGAGTAAGCAATTAAAGTTTGAGATTGGAGGGATTATAGGTGTGTGTTGATCGATCACAAACAACACTTGTCAATAAAACGGGGACAGATTACTAGTAGTATAAGAAAGGTTTAAAAGAGGATCTCAAGTAGCCCTTCAAGCATGTAAACACGTCAAGTATATAGAGCCTTAAAAATTCAAGTACCACATGATACATGAACATTCATCCACACGGGGATAAATTCTGCTGTTAAAATGGGTTAACCAAAGAACAGATAAAACTGAGGCCCCAAAATGTCTTAATACTATTACATTCTCCAGCAGAAGAGGACAACATATGTACCAAAAGTTACAGTGCCAACGTCAGAAACAACTAAAAATATCAACATCCTACCAGCTCCAATGGCAATTTGATGCTTTTTCCAAACTTCTATACCTTAGGGCCCCAAAGTAATATTGTTCCTGGGAAATGTACACTCAGTTGCGAACAAACTAGGGAGGTAATCAAGAAATGAAACACAAAACAGTTATAAATGGCAACAGAAAAGATTCAATTGCACAAAAGATTATAAAGATGATAGATCAGATATGTGAATCTTTGGCTCGTAAAGTATTAGAAAATGAAACACTGTATAATCAGGAATTTTACCCCAAGGAGAAGAAGTAATACCTCAGGTGTGCAAATAATTGGCAGCCATCATCAATTCCAATGTGATCTCAGGCTCAATATGGAATTCTGTTTCCTTGCCACTGCAGATGAAAAATAATCCATATAAGTACAACCAAACAAAATCAACTGCATATAAGATGTGGAAGGAGTTGCTTCATAAGATCAAAAAGGATAGGAATATCAATACTCAATAATAGTTCATGTTTGGGGCTTCCAGATTGTGATCCACAACAAAACCAGGAACACTTGAGATCTATTAGAAGCTAGCTCACTAACTCATAGAGATGTTACAACAGAACAAAAAAGCAGCAAGATACTGGAAGAGATCTATTAGAAGCTAGCTCACTAACTCATAGAGATGTTACAACAGAACAAAAAAGCAGCAAATACTGGAAAAAAGTGCTACTTGAGCATGCACCACTATCTGTGCGAAAATCTCTAATTTACAACAAATTATCTACCATATGGACCAAAACAAATGGTTTCCCCAAACATTGTAGATGAAGCAAAATTCGATTCCGTAAAGCATCATCTTAGATTAAGTTTTGAAGTGGTAACCTTCTTATATAAAAAATTCAATGATCTCCTCCTCAGTGCTACAAGGAAGTCAAGGAAGCAGGTAGTTGTACCACAATGGATAGTAACACCAAAAAGTTCCCAAAACTGTAAATTTTCAGTAAGAAAAAACATCACAATAAGAAGTTGAAGAGGACATAAGTCTCAGAATCACACTGTTCTTTTGGTTGCACACTGCAGGGCTATCTGTTCATTTCGAGCCTACTTAGTAAAAAGGAAGTCGTAGTGGTTGACAGTCTCTTAATTTTGCATTGTTGTTTTGGTAATGTACTGCAACCCTAATCATTCATTTCTTTGAGTTTGGTTGAACAGTACCCTACTTATTCATTTCTGAGACTACTTGCTGAAAAATTAAGACAAGTGGTGAAAGGCCTGTTGAGTTTGCATTGTTCCATTGGTTCTACACTGCAACCCTACTCATTCATTTCTTTGAGCCTACTTAATAAAATCTGAGACCCTCCTTGATGAAGTTGCATAATCCTGCATACTTCCCAAATTTCCATGAATATAAACCTAGAAGCCACATATGCCCTCATTTCAACCAGTGATAAATTTCAAAACTACATTTCAGCAACTTAGGATTTCTAACCCTGACTATTTTTAAAGCAAATGCAAGCAAAACTTAGGACCACCATTTAGGACCAAAAAGAAGCTACAATCTAGTTTACCACATATTGGAACCTAGAGAAGACAAAAATATATCATGATCAATATGAAGGCAACCTCAAAGATGCTTTACATAGATGAATACAAGTTCATGAGCATGCCCTATTTACAGCTATTTCATATAACCGCGAGGAGCTCTCAGATCTAAAACTATGTATGCTATCGAAAATATTGAACATCAAAAACACAATAATGCAAATGCTCCTCTTAGAGCTCACAAATTACTAAACCAGAAACATCTGAAACGCCTAAAACATGGATAAAACATACCAATAGAATGGTTTTATTCTTTTTATAACCATGGGGTCCAGGACAGCTTGAGCACACCTGGAATAATTCCAGGGGATACCTGCCACTCCATCAGCAAAAAGGACTGACGGGACAAATGGAAAGAAATAACCTAATGTTTTGGTCACCTGAGACTTCATGGCTCTCAACCCACTTCATTGACTACTAGGCCGCACCCCTACATGCTCATGGATTTTCAACTATTGTCAGTTAGGCTCCTTGCTCATACATCAAATTACAACAACGTACTTAGTGTAGTCCTTCAAAGTCGGGGTCTAAGAAGGGTAGAGTGTACATAGACCTTATCCCCTACCTCAACGGCAGAGAGGCTGTTTCTAATTGACCCTGGACTCGAATAAAAACAGTCAAATCGTACATATGAAAAAATAATGCCCAATGTAGTTATAAGTCCTTCTGAATTAAAGGGGTAAACCTGAATTCTATATTTATATAACTAAGAAATCAACACAGGACAACCATAGCAGTAATTTATGGTGTTTAAATTAAATGTAAGATATGACCTTGCATATTGAAGGGACCAGTAAAAGTACTGGCAGATCTTCTCAAGAATGGTGGTGTTAATCTCCGGAAAAGTCACTTGCCCATGCTCCGTCTCAGCAAAACTCCCTGTAACAAGCAAATTACAAATAGTTACAATCACATCCCAATTACAATCAAACACCAAACAGAAAATAACAATCGCACCAATCAAGGGAATCACATTTCTGCTGCAATAACAACGATTATTGAATTAAATCGCAATGGACGCCAAAAAAGCCCTAATTGGAATTGAACAAAGGGAAATTGACCTGGAGAAGTGAGCATGTTACGAATAGTCTGTGAAACCATAGCAGCCTTCTTATCAATGATGAATTCAAAACCTTCACGGCTGATTAGCTTCACGGTATCCTCCTTCTTCATCTTCGCCGATGGGTTAATGCCGAAAAATCAATTGATCAGTTTGCTTGTGGAAACGATAAACGGAAAAGATACACTCGTGCGTAGATGATAAAGGTAAAAAGGAAATGCTTATTGGAAAAGTTTTGGTCATTGACAGATCCGAACCAGTGGATCGGGTTGGAAGTTGGTATTAGAAGAGTTGTTGGGCCGCATGTATATCCACATTTATATGTATTTGAAGTGATTTACATATATGTTAAATATAGGCATAATACATAAATGGAATAATCATATACAATAGCAAATTAATAACTTGAAATAAATTGAGTAGCTACGGTTTGATTAATTGTGCTCCATAGCAAACGTTAGCCAAAGTTTGTCAGTCACCTCACTCCCAAAAATCTCGCTCGCCACTCTTCCATTCTCGCTCGCCACTCTCGCTCTGCTCGTCACTCTCGCTTTATACATAGAAGTGTATAAAATTGTGTTTCTGTTTTGTATAAGGCGAGAGAAAATTATATATACACATGCAAAAACATATATCTTCGTGCTAAGCACTTAATTATACTGTTTACAAACATTTTACTTCAATTCAATTGTAGACAAATGCAAATTTTATACAAATATTGCAACGAAAAAGGCCAACGGATTATACAATTGCAGTGAAATACAATTTTCTCTCGCTTTATACAACAGAAGTGTATAAATTATATTTTTGTTTTTTGTATAAAGCGAGAGAATAACATATATATTCGTCATATACACTTATAATTATACAATGTACATACATTTTACTTCAATTCAATTGTATGCAAAGCAAATTTTATACAAATATTGCAGCGAAATAGGCAGCGAATTATACAATTGCAGTGAAATAGGATAGCGAATCAAACAATTGCAGCAAAATAGGTCAGCGAATTATACAATTTAGGCTAGTGAATCATACAATTGTATATGTATAGCGAGACCAACGAATTATACAATTTAAGTCAGCGAATTATACAATTGTATATGTATAGCGAATTATACAGTTTTATGTTTGCTATGGAGCGTAATTATGCAAACTTTGCTATAACATACAAATATGATTTTTGTGTTTGCTATATGTGAAAGTTGCCATACATATATATCCCTCTTAACTTGGTTTTGAATTACATATATGCCTTTCAATTTTGTGTTTGCACAAGTAGACACTTAAACTTGTATAAAGTTGAACAAATAGACACGCACGTCCTACATGTCATTTTTTGTCCTATGTAGGATTTTGCCATGTAAGACTCATGTATTTATTTATTTAAAAATTGGATAGTTAAAGTGCATCTTTGTGCATTATGAAAGTTGGAATTCAAAATTAAAATTTAAAGTCAAGTTTAGAGTCCAATATATGTATTATGCCTTAAATATATGTGTGTTTTAGATACATGCGACTAAATTTGAGATATAATCTAAGCATAATACATAAACATGACCTTTAAGTTGGCGTCAACGAACAACTATGACCTCCAACTTTGAATGTGCACAAGTAGCATTTAAACAATTATAAAATTGAACAAGTAGACATAAGTGTCCTACATGACATGATACACGTGGGATGCCACGAAGAGTATAAAATTGTCATCTACGGCAAATGTGTTCATTTGCTCAATTTTATACAAGTTTAAATACCTACTTATGCACAACCAAAGTTAAAGATCATAATTGTCAATTGACGCCAAGTTAAGGGTCAGATTTATGTATTATACCTATAATATATCTAAAACAAATTATATGTAAATTTGACCTCATGTATTTGATATACATGTATTTTGACGTATTTGCAGGCACCAAAATTTAGTAAAATATGTAATATTGTAAATCAAGTGTCTTTAAGTAATTAACTCCTAAACTAGTGAATTTATGTAAGTTTTCCAAGATCTAATACAACCCCTAATAAAGCATTTTAAATCGACATTTTTAATTGTTGGCGAGGGAGGATGCATGTTTTTTTCAATTATCTAGTAGGGGTTTAAGTTAATCACATAAACTATGTCATTTCTTTTAATTATATACATCAGCCTCAAGTAGCAAATACATATAATTTTACTACTTATTAAGCCGCATAATTAAAGAAAATAAAATTATTTATGCGATTAGTAAAGTACTCGAGTTTGATTCTTAGTGAAGGAATAATATAGTTTCAGTCATTTCATGATGAGACCATATATATTATTTACATTTAGCTATTTCATGATGAGACAATAATAATGTTGGTGGTTGACGCATACAGGAGAAAGTAAACGCATGCTTTATTTTATTAATCATTAATTAATATAATAAATGATATATTATTTTTAGAAATATTAAATTTTAGTATTCATATTTTACTTTTATATGATATGATGATTGTGTTTGTCGTACCAAAAAAGAATAAAGCCTTCTAAAACTTTCACTATTACTTATTTTATGTATTTACCTTATTATATATATAACAAGATTTTATTTTAAAAATATTGTATTTCAAATTCGATCAAACATATACACATAAAAGTATATGAGTAAGTATAGTTACATAAGAAAATTTAAACATTTGATTAAGAATTTTGAAATTTAAATGTAAAATACTTTATCAAAAATAGTTTTTATTTTTACGCAAAGTGAATATTAATGTGACAAAAAAAAAGAATATCATCGATTTATTTTATTATTCTAATATAGTAAATTAATTCAACAACATAAGTTATCTATCAATGAGATAATTTGTAAAATCAATAAAATATAAATAATTTTATAACCGTCTAATATCTTCAATCAAACACAAAATATAATAATCATAAAATTAATACTTTATATCTCTGCCAAACAACTCCTCAATTTTGAAGGAATACTTCAACATTAAACATTCACATCACAGCCCGCAGCCAGTCATTGCCAACGGAGTCTTTCCGCAAACACCTCACCAAAACGTCGCTGTTGTATTTAGCCTGAATAAGACTATTTGATTCTTAGTTTTTGTAATAAATAAATAAAGACATTTTAAAAAAAAGTAATAATCTAAAATAAGTGATAAAAAATTGTGTGATAATAAGTCATTTTGTAAAATTGACATTTCAAAATTAGATTCACTTAATATAAAAATAGATTTTTTTTTAAATTTAACTAAAAATTAAATCGTATAGCAATAAATATATTAAGGTGGTTATACAACTGTCTCGTTTGGACCAAGTATATATAGAAAAAATATGAATGATAATATAAGCAAAAAATAGTAGTGCGCACATTGGCCGTTTCAAAACTTCAACATTTCTCTTTTCCAAATCATCCATTTTCTTCCTCAATCCTCTCCAGTTTCCTCTCCGGCCGACGCCGTTCCGATCTCTCCTTCCGGTAAGCTTTATATATGCATATGATTACATTTTTCTCTATTTGAATATCAACATATACATATGCGTGCGAAAATAGCCTCTGTTTTTTGTTCACGTAGCAGTTAGGTTTAGTCTGGATCCGATTAGATCAGGAATTTGTCGATCTGAAAAAGGTTTGTTCGTTTGTGTAGGTTTTGGGAGAGAAGAGAGAAGAGATCAAAGTGATCATGGCAAATAAAATGGATCACGAGTACGATTATTTGTTTAAGATCGTCGTGATTGGGGATTCTGGAGTGGGGAAATCAAACATTTTATCCAGGTTCACGAGAAATGAGTTTTGTTTGGAGTCCAAATCAACTATTGGCGTTGAGTTTGCCACCAGAACTCTTCAGGTTTGTATCAATTGAATGGTGCAGTATAATTTTTTTTGCATTCCTGTTAGGTACGGTGATTTTCTGATTTCTATTAGTTTAACCTTCAAGTTTTTATGAAGCATGAAAGGATGAAAACTATGACAAAATGTTGAATTGATTAATTTTAAGCTATTGGAATTACGCATTTCTGTGGTTTTGTAATGTGAATGTCATAGAGATAATTGTTACTATATGACTCATTAGTTGGTCCTTTTTCTCTTTTTCCATTGTAAGCAAAAAACAAACATCTTAGACATGGTCATCATCTAGTGAATGAACGCGTGCCAACAAAGTTTGATTCTTTGATAGTGCACAGATTCATTCATTATTTCAAGGTATGCACAAGGTACAATTGCATATATGTAGCTGGACCTTTGTATGGACATGCTTGTTATGAGTGAGGAAATTTTGGTGACCGTGGTTTTACATCTGAAGCATCTTGGTTACGGATTGATCTGTCCCTGTGAGAAAAGTAGTACAATACTCTTATTTCTTCTCTAGTAAAATGAAGATGTCTATATCTGATGGGATTTGAGTGTTTGAGTGGCGGTTATTGTGTCCTATAGGTCAAAAAGATTTTATACCATGAAGTACTACATTTTGTAAGCCCTGTGGAACAATGAGGCAAATTGCTTTTGCCATCTGCAAGCTTCATTTCTTCTCATTGTTAAGGCATGGAAATGTGGGACGATACAAAAGTATTGTTCTTTTGACATCTCTCACTAATTCTACTTTATGATGCAGGTGGAGGGGAAAACAGTGAAGGCCCAGATATGGGACACTGCAGGGCAAGAAAGGTACCGAGCCATTACCAGTGCTTATTATCGAGGAGCAGTTGGTGCCCTCCTTGTCTATGACATAACTAAGAGGCAAACGTTTGACAATGTTCTGAGGTGGCTACGGGAATTGAGAGACCACGCAGACTCTAACATTGTAATCATAATGGCTGGAAACAAGTCTGACCTTAGGCATCTTAGAGCAGTCTCTGAGCAGGATGGTCAAGCTTTAGCTGAGAAGGAAGGGCTGTCATTTCTTGAGACGTCAGCATTGGAAGCTTTTAATGTTGATAAGGCGTTTCATACTATATTGACAGATATATACCAGATCATTAGCAAGAAGGCATTGGCAGCACAGGAAGCAGATAGCACTGCACTTCCTGGTCAGGGTACAACCATCAATGTCAGTGATACCTCCGCAAATGTGAAGAGAGGCTGCTGTTCCACTTGAGTTTATGTTTCAAAAAGGAAATAGAATTTATAGCAAGGCATAAACTTTTAATTTTCCCTTGTTTCTTTTCTTTTCTTCTATTTCCTTCATTCAGGGCAAGAGAGGCTAGTAGATTACATTCTTGATTGATAAAGAGCAGAGCTTGTTTCGTGTTAATATTGCCTTGTGGTTTAGGACTATCTATACTTCATATGATACACAGTTTACCCATTTACTTAAGAAAATTGTGGATACTGGTGATGTTGGCAAGATCAAATTAACTCTACTTGGTGGTACACATGACTTGTAAATTCAATCAGAGTATGTTTCTTCGTGTTTCTGTTAATAAAGTTATGTCTGCTGTTCTGTGAGTGTTTCTTATTAATATGTCTTCTTTTTCTCACAATTGGTTTTGCTGAAATCTTGCTTCCAGTACAATATTCTGTGTCGGTATTTAAAGCAAGGAAACTTGAATATGATGTTCTTGGAAAGGAATAAGGAAAAATATTATCGTCAAGGAAGGGAAATGTGTTTTGTTTACTACGTGTTGTTGAAAATGACGAGAACAAGAACGTCAAAGTTGTTGAAAATGGGTAATTTGAAAATTTCAAATCACATGAGTGGAAATAAATTAGCCATTGATGCAAACATGTCATGTCATAATAAACAACTTTAGGATGTCTACATCTATTTAGTCGCTTTGATTAGCAAGTTGCAAAGGAACAAAAATATCCCCGTATGTGGGAGAAGTTGACCAAGTCACATAGTGGACGGCTGACAACTTGGTTAAAAGGTGTGGCCTCTTAAAATTGCAAACGCCACAAGTTGGGAACTCCAGTTGATGATTAGTGCATACTACAGTGTCATCCTTATAATGGAAATAATATGAGAAAAATTTACAACTTTAATGTCTTGGACCTTAGAAAACTCGAAAGCACAGCAGAAATCTGGGGTAAAAGAACATCTAAATTCTCAAATTATGTTGGCAGTCATCACTCTAGCTAAAGGTTAACTAAAATAATTATGCTACCAGGAAAACAAAAGACTATAAATATGAAGTACATTCACATCTAAGCTATACTCAAAAAGAGAGAGATATAGAGAAAGAGAGATGAAGCAAGCAATATATACAATCTACAATGAACCTGGTTCAACTTGTACGGTTACATGATGAATTCTGTACGTGGTGTCACAATATTCCCTAACATTCTGAATAATTTCATATTGGTTGACTCCTGGCTCAGTTACAACGTGACAGGACAAAACAATTTTCCCTATAGTGATGGCCCAAACATGTAGGTCATGAACATCTTTTACTCCTGCTAAAGATTTTAGGCCATTCTCGAGTTGAACGATATCAACTTCCTTTGGTGTTCTCTCCATCAATAAGAAAAAGATAGTCTTAAGCATGGGTACAGTAGTACTAAGAGCAAAGATTGAGAAAAAAATAGTACAGAGAAGATCAACCACCAACCATTCTGGTTTGTACCACATAATAGCTCCAGCAATCATCACACCAACAGATTGTATCAAATCAGATATAACATGCAGGTAAGCCCCTTCAATATTTATGTTTGATGGTTTGCTGCAACTATGGCATGATGCTACCAGTTTCGAGCTCTCTTCTTCATTTCTTGGATGCAATTCTTGCATTTCATGGTCATGATCGTGATCATGACCGTGACCATGATCGTGATCCTTGCAAGGACTAAATGAATGGCTATGGAGAGAATGATCATGTCCAAGCCACACAACTGAAATGAAGTTTATTATGAGACCAAATGCAGCAATAGCAAACATAAGCTTCCCATTCACTTTGGCGTTAGTATGGAACATTCTCTCAGTTGCTTCATAAATCAAAAAACCAGAGATGAGCCATATCAGCTGTACAGAAATAAGGGCTCCTAAAACTTCAAGTCGGTGATATCCAAAAGAGTGTTCTTTGGTTGCATCCCAGCCAGACACCCAAACAGCAAAAAGCGAAATAGAAAATCCAACAACATCACTAAGCAAGTGAGCTGCATCAGTTAGAACCGCAAGACTGTGGGCTTTCACCCCTCCAATGGTTTCCACTGCCATGACCATTACATAAAATATTATGAGCCCACAAAGTTTCATACTTGACTTTGACCTTTGTCTTGAATCCAACAGACTGTGCTCTTGCTCTGAGAAGGAGCAGATAGGATTGCAAGAAAAATGAGCACGATTACAGTTGCCATTGCATTTAGCTCCCTGCAACTGCTTTATTTCAGACATGGAATCCTCTTGTTGCTCCATCTGAGTCAATATGGATTATTGTTAGCCAACTGTTCAAATGAATTACAAATGTGTAGAATTGCAGCATTTGAATTAAAAGTGAATTGACGGGTACACTCCCAACTCCCAAGGCTGCTTCAGTGACATATATCAAAGTGATTGTGGAGAAAAAACAGTAGAATTGCACCCAGAATTGCATGGATGAAACCTCATCAGTATACCGTTATGAGACTTCAACAGCAAGAATAAGGAAACAAAACAGTAGATGGTAATACCTAGTTAAGTTGTAAGTCAACCCAATGAGCTGTAAATCTAAACAGTTAGTCCTAGTTTGAAATGTACTCAAGAAAAGTAAATGCAGCATAATGGACTGTACACTTCATTCTATAGATTCTATGGTATACATACATGTTTCACCAACATTTTTGAAGTGTGTCCTACATCATTATTAAGCTTGTAATATCTAAATTCACATCAATATCAGATTCACATCATGCACCCAAGGATTTGGCCTAATAGTCAATGAAGTTGGATGTGCTCCCGAGGTCTCAGCAGAAGACAAAACACTAGATAATTCTCCCTTATCTATTCTAGCCTTGGTGGTATCACGTGAAATTAGTCGAGATGATCTCATGGTAAGCAAAAAAATAAATATCAGATTCACATGGCTCCCAATTTGAACTGAAATCAGCCATCATAAAACTGATATTGAAGGAGTCAAAATGCTCTCAACTCTAACTTTTTTAAAAGTCTTCCAATCAGATCTTCAACTCATATTTGATATAAACTCATCATTCGAACTCCATTTCTTCTGAAGTTTTATGGCTGTTACACTATTCATTAGTCCCAGAACAGGGGAGTCAAATTTTTTTAAAGAAACAAAAATCGTGTTCAATTATAGATACCCAATATAAAACCCCGAAAAAGAAAAACATTATTCCAATCACGGGTGAATGTTTGAAACTCCGAATAACCAATACTAAAATGACAGAGAAGAGAAAAACAACAACTAACAAAAAGATGGCAAAAGCAAATTTTGCAACGGATTTAAATTCTTTTTACCTGGATTCAGAAGCAATATAAATGCCGGCAGGGGAAGCTAGGGCTTGTAGCTGTAAAAGAATAAAATGAGAAAAAATTGAATAACCATTGTTGTATATAGGATTTGCAGAGGCGGAGTCAGAGGCCAATCATTAAGGCGCTGAATGGGCACACCAAATTTGATTCTGACGGAAGAAGAATCAGGGTGGCCGGGAAGGAAAGGTAAGAGGCCACCAACATTTGTTTTTCATTATTCTCAAATTGTTATGATTATATATAATTATTTTTAATTTTCTTTTACTATTTATATAATCTCTCTGTTTTTTCGAGATATTAATACAAATTGATTAAAAAAAAAATATGTCGAGAAAGAAGCTAAGTCAGAATAAGAGATTTTTCTCTATATATATACATGTTACTCTTATTTAGGTTTCCTATGAAATTGAATCATATGCATATTATTAATATTAATTTTCATCAAACGAATAATTTGAATATTTAGTTTTACTTCAAATCTATGAATATAAATTTTAGTTAAAAAATAACTAAAGATTATAATTAAAAGATACTTTTTGCATGATGTTAAAAAATTAGATGATGAGTTGATGACACAAATTTAAAGATAGAATATTTTTGGTAGATACTTTATTATCTACATTTACTAAAATAACTTTTTAATTATTTACTACATCATGGTATACAGTTAATGTAGTCTATTCTTTTATTTGTTGAAGTTAAATTCATGTTTCATATATAAGTTGTGATATGTAGTAATTTTAATTTGGGGCCTCACCATTTTTGTGATCTCAATTGTTTTTAGATTTATCTATTTCTCAATTCACAAAATTCTTTTTCTTTTTTAAGGAGGCAGGAAGGGTAAAATAATAATAATATAAAAATATGTTTAATGTAAAAGAAAAAATAATTTTAATAAATAATATGATAGTTCGATTTTGATATTTTGAAATTTTCATTTTAATAAAAGTATGATACATGATATAATGATGAGTAATAATTTAGTAGATAACAAATTTGATGACTAATGATTATGTCAATCATCACAAGTGACAAACTTAATCGGTAGCAACATAACACTATTTGTTGGTACAATTAAAATAAAATCTTGTAGTAAAAATAGATATCTTTAATATAAAAACTTATAACGATTTCTATGTTATCTTTTTTTTTTTTATTTCATTTAATTGGTTTATATCAACCTAATGCTCTTTTGACTTTGGAAAAAAATGTCATTTTTCCTATCAATTTATTGTTCTTTTATATACGTTTCCATGATAAAAAATGGTAGTAGTTAAAGTTTATTTTTAAAAATAAAAAATTGACTCATGGAACAATAAATTATTTCCGCATTGGGGAGTAAAAGATTTTAATGTCTAATTAGATCAATTCTCTGCTAGAGTTTCTAGATTAAAATATTTATTAACTCAACAATGTGATACCAGATATTATATATCTATTGTATGTATTTAATACACATATAATATTTCTGGTCATAATAATAGCTATGTACATATACACATTTTATTCATGTATTTATTAATTTTAAATAAAAAATATTCTTTTATTTCGGTAATAATAATTCTTATTCAGTTAGTCTATCAATAATTAAGAATTTACCTTGTAGATCTAATAACAATTTTTACACGTTGCTTTTAATCTAACAAGATTATCAAGCATCATATATTTTTAGCGTAAATTACTTCGATATGATTATTAAGAGATTTTAAGTAAATTTGTTTTGATTAAGTCATTTGATTACGGAAAGGTGAACTTTGTAAAAGCATTTATTTGATAGGGAAGAATAGGACTTTTGACGCTAAGCCTATCCTATCCAGAATTTTCAGCTATTGATGTATCGTCTTAGTTCCTAAGGGTGGAGATAATGAGTCGGTCCATGAATTTTCCTTCTTTTTCTTTTGCCGCATTTCGCTTAAAGGGTTGAAAGGGAGATAGTGCATCAAGGTATTCGCAAGGGCTAACTTGATACTCTTTATTGTAGTATAGTCTTTTAGTGGCACGTTTCGGTTCTCTTCCCTGTAACTTAGAAAAAGTGAGTCACCGATTCAGGTACAATATACTATCATTACCGCCTGGACAATTAGACAACCAATCCGTAATCACAACGAGCTCAATCAAGCATTATATCGAAACTATTCCAATACTTCTCTAATCTTTTCTTTTGTCATACTATTAATTATAAGCACATATTAATATAGGAATGTTCGACTCGTGACCATTTCTGACCCAATAATATTACACAAAAAAGATATTAATGAAACTATTAGTAGCTACATTTGGCTCAATGCAAGTTATTGCTTGACGCGGTGATTCCTAAAAAATAGTGATTGAATTCAAAACGTCTCTTTTCAAAGCATGTCTTGCCAACAGATCTGCTACACCATTAATTTCCCTATAAGAGTGCTCCACGACAACACTAATTAGCTGGTGGAGGAGCCACTTGCGATCATGTAAAATGTGACAAAAAGTAACGTAAGTATGTGCAAAAGAGTAATAATATATATCTTGAGCGTCAATCTCAGCTATCAGGACGTAATATAACGCTCTAGAACAAGTATAAGCCCATTGAAATATGCAAGTAGTTCAGCTATAACGCCATTATAGCAACACTAGAGTTCATGAATCCTAAAATTCAATGACTCACACAATTCTAATCTTAAATATTTAGAGTATTAAAATATTAATGTGAAGCTTTATTTCAATCAAGCAATTGAATACTATCTTATTAAAGTTTTTAAATGAATACTTTAAAGATGATATATTTGTTCAAAATTTGAAAAGATGAAGTAACATTTGATGTCAGAACCAAGCTTTATATATATTTATATATATTGATTTCGACCCGCAAAGTCTCAATTTTTCGATAAAATATTACCCAAACGCCAATTCAAGTGAAAAGGAAACCCTAGATTTTGATTTATAGTAGCAAAATTGACAAAGAGCCACACGAGGGAGGGTCAAGGGCTGCACAAGTTACATCGACTCCGACATCGGAGTTTGCAGCCCTCTCCGCCTCCAAAAATATCTCACTCTTCTTTATCCCACCAATTATTTCACATCATCATCTAACCCCCACCCCCAGATTACCATAAAAATCAAACCTTTATGGATTCTTGGGAAAAACTGTGACCCCATTTTATTGTTTTTCCATTTCTGTATTTTCTTGGCTTTTTAGGTTTTATTTAGGGTATTATTGAGACCCCCAAGTAGGAAAAAAGGAGAAGGAGAAAGGGAGATGGCTCAAAATGGGCAGGGGATAGAACCTGCGGTTCTTGATGACATAATTAACAGGCTATTGGAGTTTAGGAATGCAAGAACTGTTAGACAGGTTCAACTTTCAGAGGCTGAGATTCGTTCTCTCTGTACTGCCGCAAGAGCAATTTTTCTTCAGCAGCCCAATCTTTTGGAGCTTGAAGCCCCTATCAAGATCTGTGGTAATTTTTTTTCTTAACCTTCTTGTTTTACTTTGTTGGCACAGATGAATCATTATTACATGCATGTTCATATTTGCATTTGAGTTTGTGAAACCTCTGCTAGTTGTAAGGGTTGAAGACCTTAAAATTGTCTAGTGACTGTTATTCCGCGCGGTTAAATGTAAAAAAATGTTGATGAATTTGAAAATTAGTTTCTTTGACCTGAATGAAACTTGTGGGGTGTTGGCGAGGGTCTTCTCAGTTCTTACAGCATGTGTGATAGCAGGAGAAGATGAAAAGCTGTTTGTTCATTTTGAATAGTTTTTCTTTTCCAAAAAGTATTAAAGTTTGCCCCCCAAGGGATAGCTCGAGTGGCATAAGGTGAAGGAAGCGAAACCCAGTATTTATGTGGAGAAGGGTAGAAGGGCGGGCCCATTATCCACCGATTTTAGAAGGCTGTGATTAGTCCAGAGGGCGGGGTCACTGACAGATTTCTCGGAAATAAAAAAAGTTTTAAAGGTTTATTGCACAGTCGCCCACTATGTAGCTTGTCATTTTAATATAAATACGGGATGTATTTGTAATATGGTATACTCGTGGGATTCAGTTGAATAGTGTATCTGCTGTTGGATATCATTGCTATGATATGTCACATGACAGAGCCCTGCTCCTAATGCTTGTCTTTTTACCTTCAGTATGTAGCACGGCTAAAGAAAGAGATTGCTGAAAGAGCGATTTACTTGAAAGACAGTAGGAAATTGAATAGATGTAGAAACATGGTTCAGAAAATTTGCAATTAGGCTTTCTTTGCTTGAGGCTTTGGGATAGAGAGTACCCTTCCTAGAAGGTGGCTCATCATCCTAAAGTGATCTCTAAGTGTAAAGTTTTGGTTGTTCATGGTAATTCTTCACGGTTTACCTAAAAAAAAGGTAGCATGGTTCTTTGTTTGTTTAGCTATAATTTGATAAGATTACAAGGCTCTCGATTAATCTGTTAGGCTGTAGTTCAATAGGATGTGTTAGAAAAGATAGAGTAGAGTCCTTGCGTTTTCCTGGAGATTGTTCTTCTATTTTTTTGAAAGAGTGAGAATTTAGTCTCTCGATATCTTTTCTTGTTGTGCTTGTTGAATTGCTTCGTTATTTTGACTTCCCTTGAGATTATGTTGTCATTATTATAATATTTTCTTATATTGTTTCTATCTTTCATATCTATTATCAGGAAGTTTGTTTATTTCATAACAAGATTCTTTTCCTTACCTGTTCACCTCTTCAGTAGATCCATTTCACCTTTCTGTTTCTTTGTTAGGGGATGGTTGGTTGGGGCAATCAGTCATAATCAATCTTTGTATTTGGTCAAACTAATTAACCTATCTCTTTTTTTTTTCTGGATTCTAGGTGATATTCATGGACAGTATGGTGATCTTCTGAGGCTTTTTGAATATGGTGGATTCCCACCCCAGTCCAATTATTTGTTTTTAGGGGACTATGTGGATCGTGGCAAACAGAGTTTGGAGACTATATGCCTTCTACTTGCTTACAAAATTAAGTACCCAGAGAACTTCTTTCTGTTAAGAGGGAATCATGAGTGTGCTTCTATTAACCGGATATATGGATTTTATGATGAATGTAAGCGCCGATTCAATGTGAGGCTGTGGAAAGTCTTCACTGATTGTTTCAACTGTCTTCCCGTGGCAGCTCTTATAGATGATAAAATACTTTGCATGCATGGTGGCCTTTCTCCTGATCTAACAGACATGGATCTGATACGAAATTTACCTCGTCCTACAGACGTTCCAGATTCCGGTTTGCTTTGTGATTTACTTTGGTCAGATCCTAGTAGGGAAGTTAAAGGCTGGGGAATGAATGACAGGGGCGTCTCATATACCTTTGGTCCTGATAAAGTGGCAGAGTTCTTGATGCAACATGATATGGACCTTGTTTGTCGTGCCCATCAGGTACTTCTGTTTGATTTGTGGTTTTCTCTTTTTCTAGTATTGAGTTATTTACTAGGATATTTCATACCTAGGTTGTGGAGGACGGCTATGAATTTTTTGCTGAAAGGCAGCTAGTTACAGTATTTTCTGCACCAAACTACTGTGGGGAATTTGATAATGCTGGTGCAATGATGAGTGTGGATGAAAATCTGATGTGCTCTTTCCAGATTTTGAAGCCAGCAGATAGGAAACCTCGGTTCTTGTGAAGCAAAAGGTCATAGCTTATGTATGTGCTCTCCCGGTGGAACCTAAGGTTTGTGTACTTGCCGCATTGTCATTTATTCCATGACAAATCCAACTTGTTTCTCTGCAATGATATTGTGAATCAACCTCTGTTTTGGATTGATCTTTTTTATGTGCCATAAAACTAAATGCCTATGCTGATATCATGGTATCCATACATATGAGGGTTGCAAAGAGGTTTGCCATGCATTATTTTATTTTTTCTAAAAAATATGTTTATGGGTTGCGCTGGTCATTTCCCAAACCCTTCCAAACAGATTGTATGTTAGTTGTTGATATAATTTGCTTCTAGTTCATTCATATTGACTATTCTTTAGCTGGTGAAGTCTATCTGTTTTAAGACCTAAATCTTAACCGTGTGTAATGACACTATTTTATGTGGCTTAGTTTACTGTCCTTAGTACTTAAAAGCTTAACTAGACGTAGTGATTGTATTTAGTATCATAATGTTGTTCTGCACTTTACACACTTCATATTCCAGCAATCCTTGGTTGTTCTGCATTTTACACACTTCATATTCCAGCAATCCTTTTAAACGTATCTTTATCAATACCAACACTTCTTTCTGCTCATCTCCTTGCAAGTCAAGATAGAGTGCTACTCCCTCAATATCAACAAAGTTACTGAAATAGTTTTCTAGTGGTATGATATCCTCTATCATTGGTTTATGAATAACCACATTCTTTAATGATAGAGTGCTCATATTTCTTTTTCCTAATTTCATATCCAACCTTCATTTGTTGAACATGTGACTGATTTGTGCTTTGACTCCGCTAAATCTTTTCTAGGGTCTTATCCGAGGAGAATTTTGCGATGAAAATTTTATCTTTTCCCTTTCCTTTCAGAACGCTCTTTTAACAAAAAGCAGACAAACACTCTAAAAACCATATAATTATTAAAAACACTTCAAAATACTTAAAATAAAAATTGTGTTGAGCGTTGGGAAATTTAAAAGTTATGCTTCAAAGTGATCTCTTCCCTTTCTCATTTCGTTATCTCCCTATAATATTTTGGAGTGCACTATGTTGTATCGCATAATCATACGTTTATCCTTCTCTATTTCTTCCTTGATTAAACTGAATTTTAAGTTTCCAACCATCTATTTCTAGAACTTATATGATTATGTAAAATGACACATAATATGTCAAAGATTGTCGGCTGAGTTGTCAAGCTTCTCCGTGGATGAGAACTTTCATGTCCTTTTCCTAAAATTGCAGTTGATTTGTTGATTTTGTTTATAAGCAAAACCTATGGACCACCTCCTTTCTCAACATAAATTCCAGGCTTAGTTTACATAGTCTTAATTTTTCTTCAATTTAACTTAATGCATTACTTTGTTAGCAAGTTGTAGTACTGTTCTCTTCTAGATAGCATCCGTGGGCAGGCTCACTCCATAGTGCCCAGTGACTTCACTCAAGTGTTTGTCCTGCCTGTACTACTCCAAGTTTCAGGGCGTGTCTCAACCGTCCTATATCAACACTACCTTCTTGAAATACTAATTCTTAGATACCGTCCTTTATCAGCACTACCTTTTTAAAATACTTAATTCTTTGTGAAGTCAATCTCACGTAACTATATTATTACAGCAAGAGAAGTTTCTAATTCAAATTCCTCTTCATTTTACGTTATCTCTCTAGAAATGATACTTTACCATGCCAGTGAAATCATGGATTAAAATTTAAATCGATGGTTTATTTCGTTAGGTCTATATTGAGGTGTACTTTGTATTGTTGATCACTTCATCCTTGAGCATGACACTATTTCTAAGGTATTTTATTTTATTTAAGTCGTAAGGGTTTGTTCTTTTTTCATTTCCTTGATTTGCCACCTCTTCAGCCCGTCTGTTCATCAAAACATTTTTCCAGCTTTTGCATAGATGTATGCTCAAAATTTTCTGTAATTTGGTTATTTTTCACAGAAATTCCTTATGTGCTGGGAAAAGAGCAGTTGAAGATGCTGGCTTCCTGTAATGTTTGTCATACAAGCATGCTTTCCAATGGGAAAGCAGTTGGTGGTTCAGTTCAAGGACCATGAAGATTGACATTAACTGTAGTTTGAATACTTTTCCTCTGTTTTTTCCTTGGTGGGTCGTTTATCCTTTTTTTATATTTGCTCGTGCAATCTATGATTTGACGTGTAAATACATTATGTTTGTAATCTCAGTTCCAATCTTTCTAGTTTACTCCTAATTACTATATTCTAAGCTGAATGGTTTGCTAGTTTCTACTTTCACTGTCTTCATGAAATGATGGGTTTTTGAGAAAAAATTGTTTTACTGTAATAGACGGTTACACCATAGTTGACATTATGATTTGTCTGTGGTTCTGTGCCCGGCCTATCGCCAATTCAAGATTTAGAGCCTGTTTGGCTCAGCTTAAAAGCTGGTCAAACTGACTTAAAAGCTGGTTTTTGACTTATTTAGCTGTTTGGCAATACTCAAAATAACTTATTTTAAGTTAATAAAAAAATTATTTTAAGCCAAAAGTTAAAAGCTGTGGTAGGGGTGCTTTTTTTTTTTTAGCTTATAAGCTGTTTTAAGTTGACCACATTTTTATCTTTTTACCCTTAATATTTTTATACAATCTCCAAATTACCCATATAACCCTAACATTTCTTTCTTCCACTTTTCCCTTTTCACGTTTGACATAACAACTTCAGCACTTTTATTCAAACGCATAACTGCTTATTTTTAAAATAAGTTTCAGCACTTTTAAAAGTACTTTTTTAAAGCTGCTATTATTAAGTCCATCCAAACGGGCACTTAGTTTTTGTTGTTCAGAATGAGCGTGATCTTGTTATATTTTACTATGATAGAAGCAATTAGTAACTTTCTGAAAAATATTGTGAACCAGAAAAATATTATGTTATGAATCAAAAATAAGTATCAGTGACTTCTAGCTGTATGAGTTGTCTGATTACCTTGGGGGTTGGAGGGTCCGGTGGGGGGGGGGTAATGTATTCATGTAGCCTATTTCCTTTTGGGAAAATTCTTTTGGCTATAATTTGCGTTAAAAAGTCATGTTCATACTATAAATAGTTTGTTTTTGGATATTTTTACGTTTTGACTTAAATATTGAATATATTCTTCAGTTAAGTTTTCCATACGTTGGAGATAATTAATGAGATTAATTATTGATGATTTCATATGGCAAAGGAAACAAAATACACCAAAGAAAACTTACACACTCTTCACACTAAAAATTTTTAAGATCTAAAAAAAATTAAAAAATGTGACAGCAGTAGTAAAAAGAATTAAAAATAATATCTCTTTTTCGATTTTAGAATTTCCTCCTTACTTTGTTCTTTTTTGTTTATTTATTTTTCATTTCTTATTTCTTAATGACAAAAAAAATAAAATTAAAAAGTAGAAATGAGGAGTAATATGTAGTTTATCTATTTTAATTTATTATTAACATTCGTGAAAAGATAAACTATATCTAAATTTAAATATTAAAAATTTATAACTATAATTCTCAAATTAAAAAACTGAGATTGACCGAGTTGACAAAACAATTACTCTTATTTATTTAAAGGAGATTCTATACATTGATTATCTAGAAAAAAGTTAATTAAAACATATTTTATCTGATTATACTTAAAATGTATGTGAGCAAAATATGATGAAAACTGAATATACCATCATGTTTTCTCTATTATGTGATTGTCTTCATATCCTCGACCGAATATGAATCACATCATACACAAACGAAGACTCATTAAAGTTAATATTTTTCTTTTATTTTAGTACTAGAGACATATAAAAAAAAAATTGTGGGAAAAGATGTTGATGGTGCTTCATTGAAATATCATAACAACACATAAATGATATAGAAAGTTCTTTATTATTTCAGAATAAACTTTTGTAAAAAAATTTGAATGAAAAACAGTCACAGTTCTCCAATTATAATGATAACATAAATTTGTTAAGCATGAAGTAGATCAAAATTTCATCATGTATGTATATTTTTCGTTATTAGCATTATTTGTTGTTATAATATCATGTAGACATAATTGTAGTCACAATATTATTAATTTTTAGCTCACAAATTAGCATTTTTTGAAACTAATTAGGAATTTTTAAAACTAAGTAATTTAATTGCATTTATTATATAAATAAATTTAAATTACATTTTACATAAATTTTTTTAAGATATAATATAAAATAATTTAATAATAAAACTCAAAATACTTTAGAATTGATAGACGTTAACACGTGAAAGAAATAACAAAAATCATATGGTTCAAAAAAGACAATCCTATTTAATAACAACTCAAGATAGTTAAAATATTAAACTACATATGTAAGTATCATGTTTAATTGTTATGCTTTAAAAATTAAACTACATAATTAAAAGATTAAACTATAATATAATTATTATGTTTAAAAAATTAAACTACATATTTTTATATGTGTCGATGTCTATCAATTTTAACGTATTTTGAATTTTGATTATCGTTATTGAAATGTTTTTTAAATTATATTCAAAAAAAATATTTTTATATATATTATAAACATGAATTTTAGTTGTCTCTTATAGTAGAAAATTCTATATTAAATGATAATATTTTTTTAAAAATGTATATCCTGATTATTTATTTACACATATATAACCAATTTGTAATTTAATATAGTACCCTGCATAAAATACATCTATTATAAAATATTACAATTGAGAAATAGGCATTGAGTGATCCTTTATTTATTTGTGTTGAAACATCCTCTTAATTAATATTATTAGAGTAACTGAATCTTTTATTCATAGTTAAAATTAGTGAAATAATATAACTAATTTCTATGTATGTTAAATCTTGATTGGAATGATTATAATATAAAAAATTCATGTGTTATTCATGACATTGTTATCAATATCTTTTAAAAATATCTAATTTTCAAAATAACATTATTTTTCTCTCTTGATATACCTCCATTATATAGATTAATATATTTAGTTGATTATATATAAAGAACAAATTAATTTTTGAATCTATGATTAGTTTTTATATTTTACTAAATTTGTATTACAAAATAATTAAGTATAATCTTAAGTAAATAAGATAGTCATTCGAAATTAGTATTACTGAGAAATTTAATTGTGTTTTTCAATAAATAAATTTATTTAAGCAAAAAAATAAATAAAAAATCAATGGTATTCATTGGTACCTTGTGAACATAATTGAGCACAGAGAAGGGATAGAGGAGAGAGAGTAGATTATGTATATGTAGAACATAACTTTTATGGTATATAATGAAAATAAAATATTATTGTATAAAAAAAGAAAATTACAAAAAAGAACTAAACTAAAGAGTACATTCTTTTTAATTAACTGAACGATATTTATTTTTAAAAATAAATTGCATGAACTATACACACATATATACAAAAAAAATATACACAAAAAAGTTTTTCTTTTTTCTTGGCAACCAAATAGTTTGTGTTTTAGTAGTTCAAGGAATTTGAGAAATAAAAAATAGTTAGTTTTGTTTGGAGGGAAAAGTATTTAGGAAATAAATGTAAAAATTGAAAGAAGGATATTATAGTCATTTTATATTTTTGGCCAAATTTTTCTGTTCATATTTAGCATTACTTTTCCCTTTTTATCAGGTGACTGTTTTAAAACTAAACAAATAGACATGTTCATCATTTTTACAATTCCTTAGTTGTCCATTGAATTTGAGAACAAACAAACAAATATCGGAAATGTAAAAAGATGACCTCACTCTAGTTATCAGAAATATTCTGTCATTAAATGCAGAAATACTATAGTAATAGTCAACAATAACAAACCTCTTCCACTTTTTCTTCCAGCCTTTGTGATTGTCTTGGTTAGGAACTTGGTGAGAATTTTGCTGATTATCTGGTGAATCTGGCAAGTGTCTTCTCTCTTTGAACTAGTACTATATATAGCCATGAAGATTGTACTGAGTATTTACAATAGGCAAGTTGTTATCAATGAAGCTAATCACTTTTTTCGCCTTGTTTTTCCTGCTACAAAGCACTACTATTTTTTCTTTTGTTGTTGCAGATTATTCTATAGCAACATCACAATATGGTGGTAACACTCCTCCACCTGTTACTAGTCAACCACCACCTTCTCATGGCTATCAACCGCCTAGTGCTCCAAGTACACCACCTCCGGGGCATGCTCCACCACAACATGCCCACCCACCACATTCTCATGGTCATGTACCACCATCTGTTGGTAGTCCTCCACCGCCGTCTCCAATGATTTCTTCACCTAATCCCCCACCATTGTATGGTTCTCCCCCACCCTCTCATGGGCATAAACCACCTTCACCTTCTCATGGACATGGACCACCTTCTAAAGGACATGCACCACCTGGAGGATATCATCCACCAAGCCATCATCAACCTTCACCCCCAAGTCATCATGGACATTATCCACCACCAACACCAATTTACTCCCCTCCTCCTCAAGTGCAACCTCCACCACCTCCATATTCACAACCATCAACGCCACCACAATCACCACCCTCACATGGACATGCACCACCTCCTAAAAGGCACACACCACCTGGAAGACATAATCCACCAAGCCATCATCAACCTTCACCTCCCAGTCATCATGGACATCCTCCCCCTAAACATTTACAACCCCCACCAACTCCAATTTACTCACCTCCTCCTCAAGTGCAACCTTCACCTCCGTCTTATTCACCTCATCCACCTACATACTCACCGCCATCACGCTCGCCACCTTCACATGGACATGCACCACCTCCTAAAGGGCATAAGCCACCTGGAGGACATCATCCGCCTTCACCTCCGAGCCATCATGGACATCCTCCACCAACTTACTCGCCTCCTCTACCAACATACTCGCCGCCGCCACCTCCGCTAACGTACTCTTCTCCTCCTCCACCTACACATTCTCCATCACCACCTCCGCCAACGTACTCTCCCCCTCCACCTGCACAATCACCACCACCTCCACCAACATATTCCCCTCCACCTGTACAATCACGACCACCTCCACCATCATACTCTCCTCCTCCACCTGCACAATCACCACCACCTCCACCATCATACTCTCCTCCTCCACCCGCACAATCACCACCACCTCCACCAATATATTCCCATCCTCCACCTTCGCAATCACCACCGCCTCCACCAATATATTCCCCTCCTCCACCTTCGCAATCACCACCACCTCCACCAATATATTCCCCTCCTCCACCTTCACAATCACCACCACCTCCACCAATATATTCCCCTCCTCCACCTGTACAATCACCACCACCTCCACCAACATACTCACCACCGCCACCACCAGTTTACTCGCCTCCACCAGCATCATCCCCTCCTCCGTCTACATATTCACCACCACCACTGACTTCTCATCCTCCACCGCCAACACATTCGCCTCCTCCCCCTGCTTACTCTCCACCACCACCACCGACTACATATTCCCCCCCTTCTCCTCCATATGGTCTTTCACTAAGCACTCCATAACACTGTTCACCTGACCAGCAAGTCAGCCACTTTTTACGCACCATGGCCTATCGCCACCACGTATCTCAAATACACCATAAGAGTTGCATTAGGTTACTAGTTGCTCTTTAGATTAATAAAAATGGTATGCTTTGTTTCTCATGTTGTCTCACTAAAGCAGTTATATAGTGTTTAATAGTAGTTTTTTTTCTTATTGTAAGAGAACAACTTTGGATATCAATATCATGTTATATATTTCAAGTTTTGTTTAATCATTGGTTAAAAGTAAGGGTAAATCTGTGCAATATTTAAAAAATATTTATTATTTATGTCAATAAAAATTTTCTAACTAAATATAACAATTTTTAAGAATTAAAAAATTATAAGGTTTATCTTTCTTCTTCTTTTTCTGCCTTATTTCTCTTCCTCTTCTTTTTTTATTTTTCTTCGTCGTCGTTTTTTACTGTGTCATCTTCCTTATTTTTACTTTATTCTTTTTTTTTTTAATTTTTGTTTAAATAATTTTTTTAAATCAGTTTTTTGCCATATTTCACTAACTTATCAAAAAACATAACGAGAAAAGTAATAGAAAATTGTACAATATCATGTTTTCAAATCGAAATTTCAAATCTTTAAAATTATAGAAACTAGTGTTCACCATTGATGGTCATTATAAAGATTCAAATTTTGAATTCATTATTGGAATATTATAAATTTGTAATTAGTTTGGATAGGTTGTTTCTACAAATAATTGAAAATGTCATTTGGAGTTTATATCCCAATTTTAAGAGGGTTTCGTTAAGTTTATAATTATTTTGGAGAAATATTAGATTGAAACTCGAAAAAAGTGAAGTTTATGGAACGGTATTGCGATGTATTAAAGTTGTATTAGATATGTTTCATAATTGTATTAAAATTATATTAAAATCACGAACAATGCATTTATTATACATATTACAAACTTCACTCATTTATTTTAGTGATATCAACAAAAATAATTTAAGTAACACACTCCTAATACATTTATAACATATGCACAATATATTTGTAATCATATTGCAAGCATCACTCATGTTCTTAGTTATACAAACTAAAATAATTTATAAGACACATATGATACATGTTTTATTTATGAATAATACAAATTTAATTCAGTCTATTGTCTTGTTTTCTTTAGTTACGTTTTTCATTTATTGTTAATTTTCTCTTCTAATTCAACTTTGATATGTGTGTCATAAATTTTTATTCATGTTTAATTCACTATTGACAATTTATTATGTTTTTTCATTTGTTACAATTATATTACTTGTCTAATTAATTATTGATACAAGTTTTATTCAGTTTACTAATCATTGACTGCTCTTTTGTGTGCGACTAGTTTAGATAGCTTGTTCCTACAAATTGTTGAAAATATCGTTTGGAGTTTATATCTCAATTTTAAGAGGGTTTGGTTAACTTTAGAATTGATTTTAGGAAAAATATTGGATTGAAGCTCGAAAATAATGAAGTTTACGAAACGATATCACATTTGTATTAAAGTTGTATTAGATATATTTCATAATTATATTAAAATCATGAACAATACATCCTACGTTTAATTTATAATACGTATTGCAAACTTCACTCCCTTTTTAATAATATCAACTAAAATAATTTAGGTAACACACTTATAATATATTTATAATACATGCACAATACAATTTTAATACATATTGCAAACATCACTCACATTCTTAGTGATACAAACCAAAAGTAACATATAAGACACATATAATACATGTCTTATTCATCATGAATAATACATTTATAATACGTATTGCACATTTCCTTTTTTTTTTACGGCTACCAACAAGAATAATTTAGGCAACACACTAATAATACATTTATAAAATATGTACAATACATTTTTAATAAATACTGCAACTATCGCTCATTTTCTTAGAGATAAAAGCAAAGAGGAAATTTATAAAATACATATAATATAAGTTTTATTCATGAATAATATGAGTTTAATTCAATTTATAGATTGTTGTCTTGTCTTTGTAAGTTACATTTTTCATTCATTCATAATTCTTTCTTCTAATTTAAGTTTAGAACTGTGTAATACATTTTTAAAGCAATTAAATTTATTTTGCAATTTTTTGATTTATTCGTTATTATTGGATTACTTATTTAATTCATTTTTATTTCAACTTTGATATGTGTGTAATACATTTTAATTCAACTTTGATATGTGTGTTGGTGTGTAATACATTTTTAATTCAAATTTAATTCATTTTGTAATTTGTTATGTCTCTTCATTTATTAAGATTAAATTATTTGTTTAATTAATTAATTATTGATATAAAATATATCCATTATACGATCATTGACTACTCTATTAAAAAAAAATAGAGAGAGAAACAAAAGAAAAAGAAAGGAGCAAGAGAAAGAGAAAAAAATTTAAAAACTGAGAGAAAAAAAAGAAAAAGAGGCAAGAGAGAAAATCTAACAAAATATATAGTTTAGTTTTATATTGCTATAAATGGTAATAATTAAAAAGTATATCTAAAATAAGTAATTATTTTTTAAAAGGATCCACTCAAGTAATTAATCCTAAAAGTAATATATATTGTCCAATGTGTTGGTCATGGAGGAATAAATCATATAACCACTAAATAGACACAGGATATTTCTTTTAAAGAAAAATAAAGTGTTATGTTTTCTTGAAACTATTAATAAAAAGTATATGTGTTCGATTTAATTTGAATTAATATAAAACTAAAAGAAACTTTTTATCGATTATTTAAAGATAAGTAATCAAGTAAATGCACATATTAATTTGTAACATCACTACTTATTTAGCATACAAAAACTAAATGAAATGTTTGATAGGACTTTTTCTAAATAATCAATGCTCCTGCATAAAACGGACGTATATGTGAAATTAGGTCTAAGGTCTAACTCATGAAGTATTGATCAAATTAAGTCATTATATAAAGTAATTCACCAAAATAATATGTTTTTTAAAATTTTCACAAAACTAGTATAAACGTATTTCACAGTAACGTTTTAGGTTATATTTTATTTTTTAAAAGCTAACGACGTTAGATTGATATACGTTACTCGCAGTAACGTTTTACTCCTAAAACGTTACTGTGAATAACGTCTTACTCTTAAAAAGTTGCTCACAGTAAGGTTTTAGGAGTAAAACATTACTCAAAAAAACGTTTTAGGAGTAAAACGTTACTCACAGTAACGTATCAACCTAACGCTGTTAGTTTTAAAAAATTGAAATATACCCTAAAACGTTACTATGAAGTACGTTTATACTAGTTTTGTAAAAAAAAATTTAAAAAAATATTATTTTGATAAATTTATTTTATATAATGGCTTAGTTTGCTAAAAAATTCTCTAACTCAAAGTGTGGAGGAAAGTCCAAGCCTTATAATTAGTCTCATTAACCACCGATGTGGGACTTTTGTCCCCCAACATCGGATGAGATGGACACTGCTCTGATACCATGTGAAATTAGGTCTTAGGCCTAGCTTACACCACAAAAGCTAGTTCAAAGGGAGGAGGATTGTCCAAGTCTTATAAGGAGTTCACCCATTTCATTAAACATCGATATGGGACTTTTGTCATTCATTAACATGCCTAACATCAATATTAAAAGAAAGTTCATTATTGAGAATCATATTCGTTTAATTTATTTAGCAGAATTATTACTAAAAATAATATAATGCTATAAATAAAATGTTGACTGTATGGTGACAGTTCATGTGGTTTACATTCATTCATTTGAGAAATAAAAATTCTAGAATTGGTATTTGCATTAAACTGCATTAATTTAAATAACATTTGTTCTCTTTTAATTATAGACATATTTTTAAATGAACAAAATTTTATCATAATCAGATATTTTGAAAATAAAATTTTTTCTATAAAAAGACGTTTTCTAATTAAATGAATTTTACCAGATACAAATAACAATTAAAATAATTAAAAGAGAATTAGATGAGTGGCTGAATTGGTAGCATCGTGTGTATGAAAAGTTGAAAGGCACATGTGTTTGTCTCTGGATCAAGTAGTTGGCCGTGAGCAAATATTCGCTGACAGTCTGTCTTCATATTCGTGGAACCCACTTTACTCTCTCTAGTGCGCCTCTATAAACATCTGCCCTATATACTCTCTCTCGTAGTTTCTACTTCCAGAACTCCTCTCTCTCTCTCCGGCAGGCCGGCGATCGGGTCAAACCTCATAGTTTGACCATGGCATCCATGATTGAATCTGCTTGGACGGTAAGACTTCTCTACTTCATTCGATGTTTATTAGCCCTAAATTGGACTGTATCTGCTTTTAGTTTAACTGCATTTTGAGATTGACGCTTTAATTTTGTGGATCTACCTGAGTAGCCGATGTTGAGAATCTGTATGTTTGTGCATGCTGTTTGCTGCGTGAGTATGAGCGTCAGTACATTGATGAGGCGGATTGGCACATCATTGTTTAATTCGACCGTTAACCTTTTTTTTCTTATATAATTTTGGTGTCTGAGTAAGTTTAGGTGTAGTCAACCAATTTCACGTGATAGCAACTGTAATTCTGTCCGGCAAGTTTAGAACAAATGAGAAAAAAATCATTTAGTTTAAATTGTCTCTATGGGGATTTAGACTTGAGACTTGATGGTTTTCAAGTCACTTTATGATTACTAGGCCAAATCCTTGGGTGCTTTGCATATATAATCAATAAATAGTTTTGACTATGATTTATAAGTTCATCTCTCCACGCATATGATTTGATTGTTGACAGAATCTCCTCTGTATTTTTCCTTTTTTTAATTTTTTAATTTTTAATCAAGGTTTTGGATTCTACTGAAGTTGATTGTTGAAGGTATAATATGAGAAGGTGGTTTAGATTTAGTCACTTTAGGCATTTCTGGAGCTTACTGATATTTTGTTGGGTAGTAGTCATTCATTTTTTTCATATCCTTTCTCTCCCTGTCAGATAGCTATGTGTTCTTTCCGTACAAGTATTAATTAAAAATAGTAGGCGGTAAAACTTTAGGGGAGAGAGTTAATAAAGACTGATTTGGATTAGTTAGCCAAAAGGACGCATGCTGGATTAGTAACAGGCATAACAAATAAATGAACAGCGTGAAGCACCATCAGAAAGCGAGTGCCTAGTGAACTTGGAGCATTTGGAGCTCAAACTGTGACCAGTTGTTGTTTTATTGTTGTAATAGGTTTGTGAACGAGCTGAAGTTGGATCAAACATAGCTGGAGTGTTCCGTTCTGTTTGTTTAGAAATTGTGGGAATCACAGCTAGATCAGGGGTAACAGCATGAATTATGGTTGATCATCCTGCATAAGTGTTGGGTTAGTTTGAATATAGCTATTGAAACATACGTAGAAAGTTAATGATGAACTATCTCATGCGGTTAACGTTTATGGAATTTAGTAGTTTACCAAGAAGGGTGGTTAACGTTTATGGAATTTAGTAGTTTACCAAAAAGGGCGGTTAACGTTTATGGAATTTAGTAGTTTACCAAGAAGGTTTTGGGGGGAAGTAACTAAGCATGGCAGTTCTGAAGGTTTGTGACGGATAATCAAATTTTGTCTGACCAATGTCCAAGACATATCTCACTTATGAAGAATTCTCGAACTTCTTCTGGTTTGCATTAAGGAAGCTGTGAAATCATGGGAGCTTGACAAGACTCAAACTAAGGCTACAGCTTTTTTTCTAGAACTTAGAAGGCTGTTTATCAATTGCAACTTAGGAGGCTGTGTATAGATTGCGAGATTGACAACGTAAATTGAATTCTAGAGGGTTAAATGGCTTCCGATTCTGATGTCCGAAAGTGGATTCTCTAACTTAAAAATGTACGAAGTATGGAACATGGCATCCATGTCTTACTATCAATTCATGCAACCAATAAAGAATTGAAGAGAAGATCAAGGCCATGTATAGAACTATAGTCCTGTGAAGGTGTCTTATAATGGACCGACGGAGCACTATCTGAAGCAATTATGATAAATAGAACATTAGAGGAAGACCTTGGTTAACAAATGTTTCATTCTTGGAAAGTCATGAAGATTCAGTTTCCCACCTGCTGATGCATTCACTGAAACAAATGAAAATGGACCATTCTCCAGGTTTTATCTGGAACAATTTGGATTTATAGTGCATACTGGTTTAGTGGTCAGCTTCTTAAATAGGTCCCATGGTCTGGAAGTCTTCTCGAAATTTCCGGGGAGCTGCTCTGTTATGGTCTGTTTAGTTTCCTCATCAACTTTTTTTCTGTGTGTGTGTGTGTTGGGGGGGGGGGGGGGAGCTGAGAATTTGATGGTTATTTGGCCACGTTCAAAATTAAGTGTTTTTCTTTTCTCTTTTCCATTTCAAAGACCACTTCTTCCAGTAGATTTTGATTGCAAGACATCCTAACATAAAAGCACCTCTTAGAGGTTATTTTTTTCCTTGGTTATCAAATCACTATTAACTTTACTTACAGCTGTCTGCTTCCATATTTGCTTGTTATATAATGTTGCCATAGTCAACTTTGCAGTTTGATGTTCTTTTCCAATTAAATGAAATTCATGTGTCTGTATTGCATCATTATGAGTAGTTACGAAGTGATAAATACCTGAGCCTCTTTTTTTTATTCGTGATGTTTCAGTATCTGATTACAAATTTCAATGACTTCCAATTGGCTTGTCTTGGAAGTTTCTTTCTTCATGAAAGTGTCTTCTTCTTGTCTGGACTTCCTTTCATTCTTCTAGAAAGGGCAGGATGGTTGAGCAAATACAAAATTCAGGTATTACTTTTTACTTTATTAAGTGAATTACAAGGATTTATCATTTTTCTTCATTAAACATTCTCAATTTGTCTCGGTGTCAATTATGTGCTGTCTGCTCAAAAACATTTTTGTTTTTCTTCTATTGAAATTCTTAGAGATAAGAAGGAAATTTCTCTATAAATGTTCATATTTAAGTGAAACATATTTTGCATCTTCATGCATTTATCGTGTCTAACATAAAGAGTCTGTCCTTTTTCTTGCCAACGGCCAAGTGTATTGCAGCATAGCACTTAAGAAAGGAGATTATTGATTTAACCTAGAAATTTGCTACTGTCTATATGTTGTATGACAAAAGCACTTTTTTCATCCGTTTTTTGCTCTTCTTCCTGCATAAAAAGTTATCAAGGACTTCATATTTTGTATCAACAATTAAATTTAGAGTATTCGATGAATTTCTTAAAAGTATAATTTCATATTGAAAGCAAATAGTTCTGACAAACATTCAAATTCTTCCGGAAGCTGATTTTTTTACCATTTGACTTTCTTTTATCTTTTCTAACTCTCTCACATTAGAACCTGTTTTTTGCCCAAAGCTGATAGTTAATATGTCTTCTGATGAAGTATTTTTGACCTTGTCTTACTGAATCTCAATGTAGAATTCCTGACCTCTCATTTGTTGCAGACAAAAAATAATACTCCTGCAGCTCAGGAGAAATGTATTACTCGCCTGTTGCTGTATCATTTTTGTGTTAATCTCCCGCTTATGATGGCATCCTATCCAGTCTTCAAATTAATGGGGATGCGAAATACTCTTCCGTTGCCGTCCTGGTACTTTCAGGTTCTTTATATACTAAAGCTTAGCAGTGACATCTGTATATGATTATCTTAAATTTTGGTGGTGGTGACAGATCCGCAAAATTTTGTCAGCTGCGAAATATGTTTCTTTTGTCTTCTAGTCTTTTGACTTATTCTATCTGTTTTTGTTGGGGTTGTCATGAGGTTTCGAAGGTGTTTTATGTTTGTTTATTGATGTCTTGGGAGTGAATTGTGAATATTTTGCTTCTGTAGGAAAGTGATCTCTACGCAAGTATTATTCTACTTTATCCTGGAGGATTTTGTATTCTATTGGGGACACAGGATCTTACATACTAAATGGCTCTACAAGCATGTCCACAGTGTCCATCATGAGTCAGTGAAGAGCATTTTGTTTTCAAATCTATATTTCATTTCTCTTTTGTGGGCCCATTCCTTCACATCTGATGTTTGTTATATCCACAGGTATGCAACACCATTTGGATTGACCTCTGAATATGCTCACCCTGCTGAAATTCTTTTTCTTGGATTTGCTACAATAGTGGGTCCAATCATTACTGGGCCCCATTTGATAACATTATGGTTGTGGATGATAGTTAGAGTCCTTGAGACAGTTGAAGCACATTGTGGTTACCATTTCCCATGGAGCCTATCAAACTTCTTGCCATTATATGGGGGGTCTGTACACAAATTTACTCTTAGAGAACTGTTAGTTCATTTGTCTACATCAACTATATGTCTGAAACTGCTACTTTTGTTTCCCAGGGCTGATTTTCATGATTATCATCACCGACTGCTCTACACAAAGTCTGGAAATTATTCTTCAACATTTGTTTACATGGACTGGTAATTCTCTACTATAAACTAACAATGAGAAAGTCAATTTCGTGTTTGAAATGCTATTAAATGCTGAAGATCATTTTGTGTGGTAGTGTTGTTTATATAGCCAAAATTCAACTCCTGTGTTTTACCAGAATCAAGAACATTTACCTCACCTTGGGAGTTGATTAGGGGTGTCAAAAATGAACCCGAACATGGGTAACCCGCCCAACCCGCTCAAGATAATTTGAATACGGTTCAACATCAACCCATTCAAGTCTAACCCATTTGAAAAGAATTCTTTTTGAGCCCAATTCAATCTCCAACTACAATCCGTTTTAAGATTTTTTATTAAGATATGTTCATATATTAAATGTATGAATTATTATCTATTTAACATCTTATAGGATTTATCTATCCATTTGTTACTTTTTTAACAAAAAACTTGAGCAAAAATTCAAATTGTGATTGTAAAAGTTAAATATCAATATGTTAAATTATTGAGATTAATCGGGTCAAATTGGACGGGTCAAGACCCAACCCATTTTTTAGCCCATTTGAGCCCAACCCGTTTGAACCCAAATTAAATTTGAAATGGGTCAGGACCCAACCCAATTTCTATTTCAATCCCTTTTAATATTTCCAATTTCAACCCAACCAGCCCATTTGACACACCTAGAGTTTTGTTGTCGCACAACCCCTCCGGAAAAAGAAATAAATAAGAAAATAATGTATAAAAAATAGAAGAATAGCAAAATATGGTGAAGGTCTGAATTTTCTAAGGGTTGTTTCTCCTTTCTTACAAGTTCTACTTGATGCTTCTCCACATTGAGCAAGCCCTTCAGGATAACCCATGATTGTTTCTGAACAGTCATAAAGTTTCTGAGAGCATGGCAATGCCTCAAATTTGATTAGCCCTTCAATATATTTTTTTTCTGAAGTTCTAAAATCAAAAAAATTAAATTGGAATTGGTAAGCAAGAAAATATTACCTTTGGGCCCTTAACTTGAATTATGCAAAACCAAAAAATCAGCGTGGTAGTTTACCCTCAAAACAAGTCAGAAACCTTTGCAATTAGTAATGAACACAGTTGAGTAAATTGTGTAGAAATATAGTGAATAAAATGGCAGAGTTGGGTCTCTGGAAATGTAGTAGTCAGGCTTGGCAGTTGTAAAGCAGCACTTGATTACCTTGTGTGTTCGCAGAAATATGAGAAGTTGTTATGCAGTTTCAGTTTCTTGAAACTAAAAGAGAGCATACTATTGACAGAAATGTGTCTTGCCAGGCTATCAGAAGATTATCGTAGAGCCACAAAATTCTTTTAGGAGTTGGCATGAATATGTCAACACAATTCTGATGAAGCCTTGAGACAAAGACATTGGAAGTTTAGGATATCATTCTCTGTACTCGTTTTCATTATGACTGCTAATCTCAATCTCAGTGATGTATCTGATATTTTTCGGAAGTTTTCATTTTTTATTTCATTGCCGAATTGAATAAAAGTTTGAGGTATCATGTCGTGTGTGAATAATTTGACGGATCTCTTTCTTTTTTAGGTTATTTGGTACTGACAAGGGTTACAGAAGATTGAAGGTGCTGAAGAGTGATGCATGTGAAGCTGAGGGTAAAGAAATGTAAAGATGTGAAAGGGTAAGTTTTGGCTGGTCTGGCGTTGCAAGACGGGCTTATGTACAAGAGCGTATAGGTGAAGGTTTCTGTTGTTGATACCTCAGTTTTATGTGCTTGTGTTCGATTGTAGTTATGGCATGAATATCATCTACTTTGTAGTGTCATCTTAGAAATTAGAAGCATGTCTTGGAAAATTTCTCCTTGCAAATGTGCCTGCCTTTGTTTCGGCTATTTACGTTGTTCAAGTTCCATTATTTACATGTTTCTTCTCATTGATGGGGGACCTATATTGGAACCAACTTAATCTGATTTTTATGATCTCGACTACAATGCCCTGAATCTGTCGGTTAATATACTGGTCCTTGGAGTAGTGAAAACAATCTTTCATGTCTAGAGAAAAGAGTTGCTAGTCATTATTTTGTCTTTCCTGTTTTTACTTCTCTGAAGTTTTATTCTTTGCTAAGTTCAGAATCGGCATGAAGCTGAGGAAAAATATTATGTACTTCCTGCTTTCCCAGTTAATATGCAAAATCTCGAGCTCCAACTTCCATTCATTATAGTTTGGTTTTGCTTGTACCGCAACCATTTTACTGAACATTACTTTGAAGTAGTTTGTGTTTCTCTTGGACTGGACTGGTCAATGGAACTTCTGGGGTAGTTACTGAAATCATTTAATGTTAATGCGTCAACTATTTCACTGAAATATGCACTTTATCTGTGTATGAAGTTATGGATCTTCGACATAAAACTATTGAAGTTTCAAATGAAGAATATAGTGATTGGCCGGTTATTCATCACGTGCGGTTTAGTTATTACTTTTTAATTAATTCCACATATCGTATCCTCTCAATAGGTCTGAATGAATTATTTTCTTCTGTTCAATTTGTAAATGACCACGAGTATATGATCATCATGTTTGCATGAACAATTACTGGGTACATTCAGAAACTGGTCTCACATGGTACTAAATGATTGTTTTGTTACATTATTAGACTTTACACGCATCCAATTTTCTTTTCTTTGCCAACTCAAAAATATGTTGTTTTGGTCATAAGATTGAAAAAGAAAGAGCCCCACCCCGCCAAAAAAATATTAGTTGTATGAATAAGGCTTGTAACAATCCAAGCTACGTGTAATGCATAAGTGAGGGCGTGTAGCCAAAAAATCAACATCACTATCCTGGGGACCCTAAAGAAAGGAGAACTTTTAACATTCTTCATATATCATAAAGAACTTGTAGGCTGTTGCCAAATGGTGGAGACCAAAGTTAATGAGAGAGACTTGTACAGGAAAGTTGTTCTATTGGGACAACTAATTTGGAACTTTACTTCGGTGTTATCTTTAGGCTACATATAAAATTGACTATAAATTTTATAATTATATTACATTTATTTGATAATTAATTATATAAAAATATTATAAATTACCATCCATATCATTTAACTCAAATTCATCAGAGTTAACAGAAATAGACGTACCACACTTAAAAGATACTAATGATAAACTTTGATTCTTCGCGGATTTTTTTTTTGGGCATTTGTAAACTTGATAATTGAAATTATAGTCTTAATCTGTACATACTAAATCCCTTGTATAATTTAAAGCAGTGCAGAACAAGGTTAACAAAACCTAAAACTCTCATTTGAGGAAATCCCCTCTTTTCCCCAAATCATTTTTTTCCAATTTCAACCGTCTAAAGAACTAATCTAAAAAACTGAATACCACCTTAAACACCATCCAAAATAAACACACTAAAATGTTACATAAAAGCGAAAAAAAGGCTGCAAAAAAAAAAAAAATTCAAAGCTGTCTACTTGTAGTTCTTCAAATCAACCACGACAACGCTGACGTTGTCGTAGCTCCGCCTAGCAAGGGCTAGTTTAGTCAAAAGCATCGATGCATCAGAGCAACACTGGTCGGAATTCGCCTCGCCGTCGGTTCCATTTCCCGGCATTGACGCCGGCGATGCATTTCCTTTCAGGCACATCCCGGCAACGCCACATGCAGTGTCGTTTGAGACTACGTCCCATAATCCGTCACTTGCTAAAATCAAACAGTCATCCTCCGACGTTCGATCAGTTATCGTCACTTCTGGCTCGCAGATCACATACGGCTTCAAATAATTATCACCTGCATATATTTTACACACATTCGTAAGTATCATCATATCCGATTCAGTTATCAAAGCAAAAGAGAACTCAAACACTCATTTTAATTTTAGATGTGACATTCGGCATTGCTCTTCTCAAATTCCTGAATCTGTCTGCGAAGAAGGGTTAAGTTAATTTTACTTACCAATGGCTCTTGACATAGCCAAAACGCCTGAAACACGAGGGCCGTCCCAGTAGATTACTCTGCCACCAGCTTCCTGGATGCGGTTAAGTTCATCCGGACGATCCGGCTGAAAGGTAACATATACACAAAAATTAATTATAGATTAAGCGATTTTGATTTTATCACAAAAACTTTTTTTTTGTTTGTATTGGACGAGGGATTTACTTTTTGATCCTTAGAAAGAGGAATCGCTTTGCCATTCCGACAAAGAATAGCTCTGGAATCACCACAATTCGCGACAATAATCTTGTCCGGCGTAACAACGGCGACTACCGCCGTTGAACCAACGGCGTCACATTCCGGTGTATGAAGTTCGCAACGGCATGTGGCTCCGGTTACGCTCTTGTTCCATTCAATCACTTCTTTGTCCATTCGATTGAAGCTTCGGTTCATTAAATGCTCCCACTCTTCATGATCTCCTTCTGTGTTCTCCAGCTCCTCCTTCACCAGCTCGTGTAACCTCTCTTTACACTTGGTCGCCACCTACAAAATCAAACAAATATATACACTGCCCACAACTTATATAATTAATAAGCTGAAGACGTAAAATTGTCGGCAGGGGCGAGGTTGTAGCATTAAATCAACGAGTTGAACTCAATCCAAACAATTTGCGTGAGATTGTTAGTATTATTGAGTTTTGATTCCATAATTGTGATGAATTTAGTGATGAAAGTAAAGATTGATTCGTGAAGTTTAAATCCTGAATCTGCCGGTATGCATGAGTTAAATTCAAGAGGGAGTTGAGTAATTCAGTTATTAACATACATGAGAGCAGCCATGACCATCGTAAACGGCAAAGTAATGTAATTCTCCACTGTTTCCTTGTTCCATTTGACAAAATGAAGGATGAATTGCGACTGCATCTTCCATATCTCTTCTCCTTCCACAAACAGAGGCGAAGCCAAACTTTGGGTAAGCCACTGACTGAACAAGGAGAGTAGAATTCAAAGGACCCAAATATGGAGTCAAAATAATAGTTGGCGGTGACCCTTTCGTCTCTACTAATCTCAGTGGTTCTTCATCGTCGTCGGTGCTAGAACTTTCCACAGCGTTATCACAAATCCTTGAAACAGAACCAGAAATAAGTTTCAATTTTGGACGTTTAATTCCATTCTCTGTTTCGGGTTGCGTTACTCCAGCTATAACCTTTATTTTTCGAAGCTCCATTCTCCTCCTCCTCACAGCCCGTGAACTTGATTCACACGGTGATGATGAATCAGTTTCAGTCACAACTCCAAAACAGACTTCTGCCATTCACACTTTTATAACAAGCAAGACAACTTCAGAAACTGAAGAGGACTTTAATTTTGAAGTCCCCGCTCAGAAAAATATGCAGTTTACAGAACCATTGCCGGAAAAATTAAGTGCAGTAAACACAGAGAGAGAGAAGAGAGAAGAGAAACGTAGAAATCAGTGGCAGATACAACGAGTACCCCTATATAAAAGAAGTCACTTTCGCTATTCATTTTGTGTGTCATTTTTCTATAGGACGAAAATTTATTATATTTAGAAAATAAACATTTATATTTCTGTGCAATTATTTCATGTCAAATATTACTTCTCTTTTAATTTATTTACCTCGATAAGATCAAGAGAACTAAAATAAATTATAAATTTAAACTTATAACATGTATATATTGAAATGGTGAAATATTTCATGCGGATAAATTTACACCAACAGAAGCATATAATATACTAACTTGGTAAAATATGAGTTTGAGTCTTGAATATAAAAAATTCTTTGATAAAAAATATTTTCTTGAAAGTTTCTTCGGGATGAGTTCTTAGCTGGAACAAATTTAAAGTATTTAGGCTTTATATGAATAAGCGTTTGATCATGCAATATTACATCACAATATAAAATTGTAAAATGAAATTTGTGTATAAATATGTTATGTCATGTTTTTTCTATTTCATGATTTCATATCATGAGTTAAAATCTCATATTCTTCAAAAAAACACGATTTGAAAAACTTATATCGTAATTTGAAATTTTCATATCATGATTTGAGATTTTTTAAATGCAAAAATTGATCTACAAATTTATATTATAGAAATGACCTCACATTTGTAATCACATTATTACTTTTTTAAATTTATTATTTTTATCAATATAAATTTATCATTATTTTAAATTTGATGAATTGCTGAATATAAATAAAAACAGAGGAGTAATACTTATTTGATTATTCATGATTAAAAAAAAGAACTTTTCTTTTGGCTACATATGAAAAACGTTTAAAGCATTTTAATATTTTTTAAAAAGATCACAAAATTTTATTTGAATATATAATACAAAATTGAATAAATAATTGAAATTATTTTTAAAAATTTTATAATTTATGTATTCCTGTATTTAATAAAAATAAAATTATATATTATATATTCAAACAAAATTTTAACTTTATCTCACAATTTCATATTATTATATCATATTAATTTCATATAAATAATAATCCTAAAAAGAAGATTACTAACTGCAACACATCATTAGAAATCTACGATAAACTAAAACAGTTGTTTCATGTGTTTAAGTGCAGAGGGGCTTAAACCAAAGAATTTGTACACGTATGTTTACCTTTATGAATTATGATTACATTTGTCTTTTCATATCTAACTCTATTAATTAAAAAAAAAAAAAACGAGGGGGAATTAACATGAAGGTACGAAAAAATTAATTTCTATGTAACACGTTAAAGAATTTTCAAACAAAATAAATATATTGTTGGCAGACCTAACAATTCGTCGAATTTCAATTTGATCATTAATTTATTATATTATACTAATTAATGAACAGAAAATATAAATGCATTCTTTGTAAATTGTAGTGTAAATTTTAGCTTGCTTATTAAATAAAATGAAAATATAAAAAATGTGTTCTTTGCATTTGTGGTTCAAATTTTAGCATGCTAATGTTTAAATAAATTAAAAATATAAAATTAGGAAAAATATCTACGAAATGAATGTGTGGGGCTACTCCTCTTAATTTGAAGTCTTCGAAATCTTTTTTTTTAATTTGAGATTTTTCATTTGAATTTTGAGTGTGAGAAAGTTCTAAAAGGGAGATGAGAACCTCTCTTTGAACAATGTACATATATAAAATGAATTCAAATTAGTCAGATTTTTTATAAGTATTATAAATTGGATAATTTAAAAAAAAATTAAAAATATTTTTAAATTTAATATTAATTATTAGTTTCAACTCTGAATAATTGACTGTATCTTAAAAATATTCATTTATCTGACTAAGTGATCTTAAATACACACTTGATCAAGCCACGTGTAATACATTTCTAAAATTCTCGTCAAGTTTTGAATTATTCTCAACTCTTTATATATATATATATATATATATATATATATATATATATATATAAATTCATTTTTATTTGTTTGAGATCACTTACGATTACAAATAGAATATATTTAAATTGTATTAATCAAGTAAAAAAATATTTTTAAGATGATTAATAAAAATAGAATTAAAAAATCATACCATATTAAAAAATATTTTAAATATTATTTTAATAAGAGCTAAAAAAATAAAAAGAAACGTGGCTAAAGTAGGGGATAGAAAGAAGTAGGCATAGAAGGTCGCGTGAAACGAGTTGTCCCCGAAGTTTTATGTTGTGTGAGTCACACACAATTCATATAAATAGTCCTTTCTTAAATTTAAAATATTAGTAAGAGTTAATTTTTTTTAAAGAATTTTTAAAAAATTATAATAATATCACGCATTTTATATTTTGTAAAATAATATCACACATTTTATATTTTCTGAAATAATGTATTTGATAGTTTTTTTATATTTGTTACTATAATTTAGGCATAATACATATATTGAACCTTAAACTTGACTTCAAATTTTAACTTTTATCTCCAACTTTCATAATGTACACACTTTACTATTCAATTTTTAAATAAATAAACACATGAGTTCTACATGGCAAAATACACGTAGGACAAAAAATTACATATAGGATGATATGTAGAACATGTGTGTTTATTTGTTCAAGTTTATGCAAGTTTAAGTGTCAATTTGTGCACACCCAAAATTGAAGAGTATAAATATAATCCGAAGTTAAATTAAAAAATATATTTATATATTATGCCTATAATTTATTCTGACATTTAAACTATATTTAATCATGTAATAAATATAGAGTTTAGTTTGCTGAAAAAATGCAAAAAGTTTACACGTATTCCTTCTTCCTTGTGGCTTACAGTTTATTGATAGTGACACTCCATCTAACTTATTGCCACCTTTCTATTGTCTTTTCACTATTACTTCCTCTCTTTGTCTCACTATTTTTAGTAAATACTACTACTCCACTAACAACTTTTTTTAATTAGAAAAAAAAATCATAAATCCAGTAATTATGATGACCCCTCTCAATTAAAAGAAGAGCTTAGTGTATACTTTTTTATTTCTACTTGGTATTTGGTTAAATTGAAATTTTTAGACACTTTTGTTTAATGAATTTGAATTTAAAACATCTAATTAAAGAATATTTACCCCTCTAGAACAAGTCTAACTAATAAAGAAAGCTTAATTTTGGTGATTTATTGCTGGTTCAACTGCCTTGTACCCAACTCATAATTAGGATTTTGTCACCTAAAATGAATTTGCATAATGCAAAGAATTAATTAAAGGTAAGGACACGTGTTAGGATCGATTTTTTAAGAGGGAATTTGGAATTTGGATTGGCAGCCTGGCATGACAATTGGAAAGAAGATAGACAGACAAAGACAGCCTCCAAAGAAGTATTGGTTCTCATTTATTTATTTATTTATATTTCTTTTTATATATGTTCATATTTACTTGTTCATTTTAATAAATTAAGAAAGAATAATAATTTTTTTCTAATATGTTCTTATCTAATTCTAGAAAAATTCTAGCACTACTAAGTTGTGATATATGTTTTTTGGAACAAGAAAATATATTTATTATACTTGGAGAATTACATAATCTTTTAAGTTAAGGGTAAAAATTATAACTTATCTATGATAATAATTGATGTCTTAATATGTATGTCACTTCTAAAGTGGATAACTAAATAGGGACTGAGAGAGTAATATTTATTTTTCATACCAGATACAAATACAGCACGGGCCCAATAATTATGCGATATAAATAAAATTTAGAGAGAATTAAATTTTAACATTAATTATTGCAATGTATAGTATTTTTTGTGTGATTTTGAAATAATATGTTAATATATATAGTATTTTTATGTAATTTTAAAATAATATATGTTATTTTATGTAATTTTAAAATAATATATGTTATTTTTATGTAGTTTTTTAAATTAAATAATACACGTTATTTTTTTGTCCTATTTTATGTGATACATGTTGATTGATTTTATGAATCAATCAGATATTTTTATAAGCAATAGTATCTTTTATCTATTTTTTAAAAAATATTTTAAGTTGTCAATTATCATAATTTGTAGTATTTTTTGCGCAATTTTCAAATATATTTTTAAAAAAAATTAGACAAACAAATTAAAGTAGAGGAATAAAGTACACTAATGTATATTATTAAATGTTTGTTATAAAAAATAAAAATATGAAATTAGAGAAAAAAATTGATGCATCTAAGGGTGTAACTGATATTGTGAATGTTAATATTTTCATATTTAATTGGTGTAAATCTTTGAAAAATGTTTTCTTTAGGACAATAGAATTTTTGATTATTCTAATTTAATGTTGACACACCTCAACTTTACCTCATCCCTTTGAACTTTCCATCTCCATCCCCACCACCACTACATTATTCTCCATCTAATTAATCTCTCACAGTATTTATCTAAATTATAAATAAAATTTTTTAAAATAATTGTTTTTACTTGTCCAATATCAAATATAAGAAAATAAATAAGAAACATACTTGTTATCCTAAAAATTATTTTCTAAAAAAGTGATTTTCGTCATATCGAACACACCTAACTACTTACTGATTATATACACATAATATTGCATACTTAAAATTGAATAAATTCTTGATTCAAGAATGATGGATAATTGTTAAATGATAAATCATTTATATCAATAAAAACATTATGTCATTAAATACTAAAAATAATACTTATACGTATAAAGTATACTATTTATGTATTGATAAAAATGATTTATTTTTTTAAAAACGATATTAATTCATTAATTATATTATTATAACAAATTTGTACAATTCAAATACACTTGGATATGAATAAGTAATTGTCCTTCATGAGATTTAGATGATAAATATGTGAAGTTAATTAGAGCTAGGTAGAGTAGTTTAAAAACTTTAATCTGAATCTTTATACATTATAGAAATAGATAATTATATTTCACCAAATTCAATGGAAATGAAAAATATATGAAGAAAATTACAAAATAAGTGTTATGTGTCAGTTGGAAAGCTCTATGCATGGGTCCTATCATACTTCATGACTTTTCACTTTCAAGGTATGATTCGTAACAATGATAAACTTTTTTTTAGAGTTAATAATGTGATCTAAATAACTGAGCATAGAGGACAACCACCTTAAACAAGCAAATCTTGTAATAATATGTCAAAGACTATAATATTCTCAAAATTTTTATTAATGACTAAAAACTAACATGTTGAAACTCTCCTTTTCTAATATATAGAAAAGAAATAAAATTCTTAGCTATTTTATAATTTTAAAGAAGAATTGTACAGAAATAATCAAAAGAATATAATAATAATAATAAATAAGTAACTTTTAATATTCGTTCTTAAATATTTTTGCTATGGGGCATAGTACCTCTCTACCTTTCATGGACAAAAGGAAGTGCTACGTAATTCTTTTTATTTAAAAAATATTTAGTGATACTATTATTATTTTATGGAGCCTACTTATTTTTCATTGAAAAGCATAAATTGTATTATTTTTTTCTATCTGATATTATTGTTAGAAAATGTTTTTTTTTTAATTGTTCTTTAAAAAATCGCTTTTCTAGACAAATACTTTTAAAAATAACAATAATTTATATTTGGTTAATTAATTTGAAAAATGCTATGATAACCATATTCTGTGGATGTTTTTTTATATAAACAAGTACTTTTTCCGAGTTAAATTATGAAAAAGACAAGATCAATAAATTTTTAATATTAAAATCATTTTTAAAAAATAGTTTTAAATATCTTTCATGTTATTATTTTTATTAAATTAAAGGGTATACATTTAAAGTTTGTCAATATTTCACATAGATTAATAATAATAAAAAAATATTACTGTAATATTCATGAGATGATTTAAATATAATTAAAAAAACAAGCAAAATAAACTCAAAGCATTGGAGATGGTACAGAATTATTTTTTGTTCATTTATTGGTTTTAAAATGTCCGTTCCATCTATCTATTAGCTTCAGAATATTCTTGTCATCCATTATACACTTTCATTTTTAATAAATAATTTAAATACAAAGGCATCTTTATTAAAAGACCTTATATCTCTAATTAAAAAAAATTCAATGCGATCTAAATTTATTCGAAACTCTAATATAAAAACGTCGGTGAAACATATATAGATTCAACTAATTTTAATTAAGCATGAGAAGGAAGAAGGGTAGATGACGTGGGGGCATAGTTGAAGGAGAAACTAAGCAGTTGTGGTGTTAATGTTACGCAAGAAAGTTTACACGTATGTTTTCAAATGCTACATGTATCTCTTCAAAACATGCTCAGTGTCTCTCACTCTGCACTAAACAGGCAAACAAGTGTGTGTGATTTTCAGTGTTTCTCTGTAAACAAAGTGCCTCATACGATTTACCATACTATTCGAAACAAGAATAGCCAATTGAACATTTGACGAGTTCAGACATGAAATCAAAAGGCCATTATCTCTGTTTCTATCTAGACTAGAACTAGAAGGTGATGATCATTTTTTTCGGGAAAAAGCACAGATATGTTTTTAAACTATCATAAATGATAAACGGTATATATATGTCTTTCGTTATGTTTTTAAAATATTGATAGTTTTATTATTGAAAGACTAAATAGAAACACGTGACATAATTTTATTAATATTTTAAAAATATTGAATTTTGATTAAAACACTCCTCTAGTATAAAAGTATATATGCTCTGTCTTTTGAATGATAGGAACATCAATGTCCTAAAAGTATGATCGATGTATTTCTATATCATTTACGATAATTCGAGGGAATATAAATATTGAGAAAATTACGCGGTTAAGCAAACTTATACTAGTTAATTACTCATCATAGCTATAGTTTGCTATAATTACAGTTCACGATTAATATTATACATTAATTACGTGGGCTGATTTCGCGTTTGTATAATTAGTCACATTTGTATATGTATAATTTGTCAGAATGTACAAATACATATGTATAATATACAATTATCGAATCAATATACATATTTAATTTCTCTCTTTCATCTCTCTGCCCTCTCTCCCTCGACTCTCTCCGCTCTCTCTCAATCTCGCTGCTATATATACAAATGAATATGTATAATATATCGATATACATATACTATTCACCTCTCTTCCACTCTCGTTCGCCTCTCTCCTCCCTCTCCCAATCTCGCTTGCCATACAAATGCATGTGTATAATATATAATTATTTAACCGATATACATATCAATTCATCTCTCTCGCTTTTTGTCCTCTCTCGCCTCTTTCTTCTCTCTTCTAGTCTCGCTCGAATCTCTCCTTTCTATAACGCATAGCTATAAATCGTAATTATCAACTTATAATTATGAAGATTTTTGGATGACAATATATGAAAGTTCCCCTTAAAAAATTGAAATCTTTTTTCAAACAAATATAATTTTTCTTAAAAAAAAGAGTTAATAGTAAAAGTAATATTGACGAACAAAGAAATTAATTAATAAGATGAAAAATCAATTGTACTAGATAATTATTTTTAATAAAATAATTAATTAATATGAAACCGGAAGGAGTAATAAGTAAAACCAAAAAACTATATTGCTCCCTTTCAGTTAACAATATTATTTTCTTACTTTTTTTAATAACAAAAGGTGTGTCAGGTATAACTTATAAGCTATCATACTATAACAAATAAATAATTTACTACCAATATAATATTTGTTATATTATATTTAGAGATAATAATAAGTATATCTATTTATAATTAAAAATTTATATTAATATCGTAAAAGATTTTAACAATTTTAAATAGCATTTACTCAATTAATATCTAACCATTTTTACAGTAATTTTGAATAATAACATTAACTCTATATACTTTTATAATAATATTAAAAAATTAATTATCACTAAATATGTGCTTTGATACAGTATCACTTTCTATCACACCGGAATGAATTTCATATGATCCATGTTAATGCCTACTAAGAGATCATGTCATAAATCATCATATTTGATTTGATGTATGAAGGAAAATATAATTTAATATGACACACTTTTTGTTGACTGGGAAGATAACACTAACTTTACTAGGAACTAAGAATGTATTTTTAAATATTTAGTAAGCCTCATAAATAATAACGATTAGATAAATAAATTAAAACATAAAAATATTATTTAAATTTTGAATCGATCATCGGTCAAAATTGGCAATAGCGGGCATGATGAGAGAGGGAGATATCAAAGCATGCAACGCGGAAGTGTGCAAAGTGTGCTGAGTGTTGTAACTAAAATACAGCAAAGATGGTTTTGCCGCACTTTGAATCTTTAGACTGAATTAGAACTTTCAGAATGAAAATCTTCATCTGTGGGCTGCTGCTGGTTTTTGTGACCTCATACAATTTATACTATCTCAGCTATGACACAATTTTATATTTGCAAACTTAAATTATACATCTGTATAATGTATTTAAATATTCGGATCTTAAACATATCAGATAGAGTAGTGTATTTTGTTGATATTAAGTCATAAGAGTGATTGAATTAGTTTATTAACCGATATTTCATAAGAAAAATTAGAAATTAATTGTTTTGTTAATGTCTGTTCACTCGAGTTCGTTACACTACGTGTAATTTTAATTTGAGATCTATTGCGCGAAAAGAAAAAAACACTTAGCAATTGTGGATTTTCCCAAAAACTATTATTTTTATTACAAAGCTATTTTTAGGGTGTGGGATTCAGTGTTTTCATCTATGTAATTTGTTTAAGATTGATGTATATCCGAGTCTAGAAGAGAACTAACGGGTATCTAGGAACTCAATAAATATAAATTATAACTCAATTATTATTATATATTAATATAAATTTATATATGTAAAATTTTAAATTTTAAATTCATCTCTCTATTGATCAGATACTTTGTGGTGAAGAAACGTTAGAATGTGATTTAAATATCTGGCTATTTTGAGAGGCTAAGGGCAGATTCTCAGATTATCCATGTTGCCACGAACATGTAGTAGAAAATTATGCCGAATACAGCCTGGAGCGCTGCAGGCAGCAAAGGGCGTTTGTGTTTGTACCTCACTAAAAACATCTTAAACTCGAACTTTTAGACCTATTATTAAGAGATCAATTAAGCAAGAACAAAGACAAATTACAACTTTTAATTAGTTTCCGTTCGATATTTTATATTTAGTATGATAAATTTTTTAACTTTAATATCATAATATATTTAAGATCATATATACAAGTAAATTTTTGATACATGATGCATGCATTTAAATTTAAAATCAGATATTCAAATTGCGTGACGCTTTGTTAAAATTAAATTAAAACACATAAGAATAAAACGTTTGCTATGCAAACAGGCCAAAACTGATTTAAAAACATAGTGTTAAAATTTACTCCATAATTAAGAAAGTGAAAGTCTTTTCAATTTTCAAATCATATGGCTAAACGTAATTTCCTAAATATCCCATTTTATCTTATCTAGCTTGATGTTATTTTATCCACCTTCCAAATGAGATAAATTAATCCTAGAATTATAACCAAAGACGATTGTTTCGAAATAATTTTATCGGCAAACCAAATAATCCTTAGTTTCTTGGGAAAATTATATATAAATAGAAAATTATTAATTTAAATTAAATGCTATAAATATACTTTGATTTAATTGTACCCTATAATAAACTATTGTTATTTTCACCTCTCTCCCTGGTGGAATCTCGCTCGCCATACAAATACAAATTATAAAATTCTTTTGTATTTATATAAAACGAGAGAAAAATTGTATATATACATATATTTTCGTTCCTCTCTCTCAAATCTCGCTCGCCACTCTCCTTGATCTCGCTCGCCACCCTCGCCTCTCTCGCTTATACAAACAAAAACGAAATGTATAAATTGTATTTCTGTTTGTATAAAGAGAGAAAATTATATATACACATGCAAATACATATATCTTCGTCCTATATACTTATAATTTTACAATACAAATATTTCCCAGCCCAATTTTCTTGTCTTTCTCTCTTTATCATTTTATACATACATAAATTATACAATTGATATTTTGTATACAACTACTTTCTTTTGTATATGTATAACGAATTATACAACTGGGTTCATTGTATATGTATAGCGAATTGTACACTATTTTTTTGTATATGTATAACGAAATATACATATTTATGTTTGTAATGGAGCATAATTATGCAAAATATAGCTATAACATATAAATATAATTTTTATGTTTGCTATACGTGAAATGTGCTCTAGTTTCTAATGTCACGAACTGACTGATAAAAAGCCCATATGCCAACCCATTCAAATGGGCTTTACCATCAGCTTAAATAGCCTCTTTACGAAGATATAATCAATGGGCTTTACCATCAACTTAAATAGCCTCTTTTACGAAGAAATAATTAAAGAATGTAATTAGTGTATAAAATATGTATATATTGGATAATGGTTATAAATATGACTGGCCAAATGTGGGGATTGAATTGCACTTGTTTATACTTAATATAGACAGATGTGATATCCTGCTAACATGAACAGTAAAATATGAGAAGTGTCACCATTTTTATGACATGATATATATATATATATATATATATATAATTTGATAGTCGATATTTATTTTGGGAATGACTAATTTAGATTCGCATTAATATGTTTCATTTTAATTTGGGAGATAAAGTGTTCTTTGTTAAAAACGATTTCATACTCATGCTTGAACTTGCGACCTCTGATTAACTAATAGTATTTACAATTTCATAACAACTCTTCGTAATCGTAATATGATATATAACACATACAAACACACTATCGTGCTACGAGTTCAATTATCATGGCAAAAGGACGTGAATTCATGAAATTGAGGTGCAAAACATTGTCAATAGTGAATGATATATAGTTACATGATGAAAGCTATTGATACTAAATTGGTGAATGAATTCAACGATATTGATAGGTTGAGTTGCATTACAATGGTAGAGCTCACTAAGCTAAAAAACTGAATACTTTAAAAAATCCTATTAAAAACTTTTGTCAATAGCATAAAGATAACGTTATATTATTAAATAAAAAAATTCTGCAAATTTCCCATTTCATATAATTTATTTTTTGAAAAACTCTTCAAAAGTTCTAATAATATTCAACTCATCAATTTACATATAAAACTGATAAATTTTGTAAAAAGAAATCCATAATTTCATGTTAAAAATAATCGCACATATCTAATATGCAAGGAATTGGAAGAAAACAAAAATCATTTTTTAAAAAAAATCAAAATAAAGTCTTTAATAGGAATAATATTTCCATCTATATGACTTATTGAAGCATATTTTTGAGCTAATAAACTAATATAGAATATATATATATATTGAAGCAAAAAATAAAATTGACCTATTTTTTCGAATATTTTTGGTGACATAATAGTTCTGGGCCGCCTTAAGATTATACCATCCATTGCCATTTGTCTGTCTTATAAAAAAAAAAAATCTCCAAAATTTGTTAAGTAGAACTTTAATATTTCTCGAAAATGGACTAAAATTAGGAGCTAGCAGATGCCGCCACGTGTATTCAGTCATATAATCGGATGCAAACCTATTTATATTCCAATCTTTTATTCGTCTTCACCTCCGCTCTTCCCTATCCTTTCATCTCTCTCTCCGCCGCTCCGTTCACTTCAAACCCTTCACCGGCGTTCGAAACCCTAGGCCCTTTTTATCCGATGCGTTGTCAATCGATTAGGTTTTAGTTTCGTAGGATCGTTATTCTATTCGAATTACTATCTATTTGTCTTGATAAAGCCCTAGGTTTGGAAGGAATGGCGAGTTCTACTACCAGCAATGTTTACATCCATGTCATCGAGGATGTTATCAGCAAGGTCCGTGATGAGTTCATCAACAACGGTGGTCCAGGAGAGAGCATCCTCAAGGAACTCCAAGCAGTAATCTCTATTTTCCCATCCAAATTTTCAATTTTTAGCTTAAATGACGCGATTTAAGAATGTTTCGGTATTTATGGGGGTTAAATTTAGTGGTTTACTAGTCTGATGGGGGTTTGGCTGGTTGATCTGATTACCCTGTTTTTATTCTTCTAATGGTTATGGATCCAGTTTGGTGTATTTAAGGGTTTTAAGTTTGGTGATTTTCTTTGAATATTTTAGTTATGGGAGGTGAAGATGATGAACGCTGGGGCAATATTGGGTACGATTGAAAGGAATTCAGCTGCTAAAGCGACCCCTGGAGGTCCAATAACCCCTGTTCATGACCTTAACATGCCTTATGAAGGCAATGAGGAGTATGAAACTCCCACTGCGGATATACTGTTTCCTCCAGTGAGTACTTGTTTTTTTTTTTTTTTTGGTTTTAGCTTGCTTGGTTTTTTTATTTGTGAGAAAGCTAGGTTTTTTAAATTGACATTTGTATGCTCCCAACTTGCAGACTCCATTGCAGACTCCCTTGCCTGGAACAGCACAGACACCATTACCTGGAACGGTGCAGACACCCCTCCCAGGAACTGCTCAAACACCTCTTCCTGGAACAGCTGATAGTTCAATGTATAATATTCCTACAGGTGGCACTCCTTTTACACCTAGTGATTACTCTCCTTTGAATGATACTGGTGGTGCAACTGAGCTGAAAGCCGGTCCAGGGAGACCTAGTCCATTTATGGTAGGCATTTCGTTGTCCTGGTTGTGTTCTCTACAAAGGAATCTGCATATGTTATGTATGATTTACGTTGGTCACATGCACATTTAAGTTTTTCTAATAGGATAATTTGCTGGCTTTTCCCATTTTTCGGTTGCTGCTAGTATTCTGGTTGCTAGATAGTATAGTATTGAAAAGTTTGATTTTACTTGTGCAGCATCCGCCCTCCCCTTGGTTGAATCAAAGGCCTCCCCTTGATGTTAATGTTGGTGAGCAAAATATTTAAATATATTCCATGGAAGCAAATCATTTTGATACATATGTATATTAAGCATTAATCGCCTTCCTCCTGCTGCAGCTTATGTTGAAGGCCGAGAAGAAGGTGATCGTGGAGGTTCTCAGCAACCCATGACTCAGGTGAAATATTATGCTTTTGTATATTTGCTAATGAAAGAAAGGCCACATCATCTTTTATGTAAATTGTGTCACATGTTGTTTTTATTAAACATACATACACATGCATAATTTTAACTTCCACATACGTAGATGCGCAAACAAGAGCTACCAGAGACTCCTAAACTGACGTTTAAAGATAATTCTTCTTTTCTCTCAGGAAACTACAAAACTGACAATTTTTAAACATTTAGTAAGAACTTGTACAGTTACTTATCTTGGTAGTTTAGAAAGGGATTCATGCCAAACTTGGCTTCTGTGACTGTAGTGAGTAAGTATTATTAGATGCTGAGAAATGTGTGGTTGTTTAACTGCAGATCGGTCTTGAAAAACTTTGGTCAAAATTTATTTATCTTTCTGATTTTATTGACTCTAGGGCTCAAAGGAACACTTAGTAATCTGGATCCCAATTTAATAAAAAATGCTGGGATTCATCCTAATGAGGGAGGTGCTAATTAGAAATTGCTTTGCTTCGTACATAGAATATCAGAAAGTTGCTGTATATTGTACACATGAACACATATTTTAAGTTCTTCAGGGTGTAGATGCCTTTTCTTTATAATATAGAGTTTACATCATCATTTTGGATGCAATTGAGTATTGTGTATAAATCCAGGGAAGGAAATATTTGAGTTGATTTGAACTCTCAATTTCAACCATCTTTGTGTACTCAAGAAATTATTTATTTATATATCATGTCAATGTCCTACACTACTGAATTTTCCCTTCCTCTTGGCTCTAAACGTATTTCCTCTATAAAAACATGTTACCTTTTGGTTCAGTATTGGACTTGATGTCGGCTAAATTGCAGGACTTCTTTATGAATTCTACTGGAAAGCGGAAAAGGGAAGATTTTCCACCTCAATATCATAATGGGGGATACATACCTCAGCAAGATGGTGCTGCAGATTCAATATATGACAACATAAAGGCAGGGCTTCTGCTTATTCACTGAATGGGATACTTGAATATATATCATGAATCTGTGATATTAATTCTTTAACTTTAGCAAACAAGACTTGTGATCATTATAGCTGGAAAGAGATGGGTTCTTTTTTTCTTGGGGGGGGGGGGGGGGGGGGGTTGTATGTATCCTTTCCATGTGTCTAAGTCTTGGTTGATAGAGTAACCCAATATCTATGTTGGTGGGAGGTAGCACGCATTCAATGGAATTGTCACTGTCTCGCTGTCAGAGAAAGAGAGATACATTTTTTAAAAAGGAGATTCTCTGAATTTCATAATCCCGCTGCTAATATATGAGTCTCTAGCTAAAGTGTAGCCACAACTTATCACCTATATCTATCTTTTGCTTTCATTGAGGTTTTTTTTTTGGCCGAGGTGGTTGGGCCAGTTTCCACGCACCTCAACTAACTCCTTGGATACCTTTCACCTAGGTAACTCTGTCTACCAAGGCTAGGACATATGGGAAGAATTACCTAGGTTTTTTTTTGTCTCCGCTAAGTTTTGAACCGGAGACCTCAACCACTTCATTGACCACTAGACCACCCCCTCGGGTGCTTCATTGAATTCCTTTACTTAGCTATTGATTTCGTATACTTGTAGGTCTTTTGAGATAACTTTTGCCTTGATATTTTAGGACTAACTTGTCCTATTGTGACATCTTCATCACTGTATCATCACACTTACCTATTGGTGCATATGGAGGGTTACTTAGGACATGCCCAGTCTATCAAAGAAGTCATTTGCTCATTTTATCCTTGATATGTGTTACTTGCATCCCCTGAATATGATATATCCAATCTAGTATGGCCACACATCCATTTCAAAAATACTAGATGAAATCTGTTTTTATATCCATGGATGTAGAACAACTCTCTTTTACCCCACTTTTTGTTCCTGATCCTTTTTGTTTTGGTTAGCTTGGGGTGGGGCAGAGAAAGTAGATCGATTGGTCTCACTGCTAGGTGAGACCACATTATATCCTGGATATGTGCATCCTCCGTATAATTTGATATCCAATCTGGTATGACCACATGTCCATTCCAATGAAATATGTTTTATATCCATAGATTGTAAAACACCTCTCTGCCCCCACCCTCCCACCTACCCACACATAAAAACACCTCCTTTTGCTCCTGCTCCTTTTGTTTTGGGTTAGCTTGGGGTGGGAAGAGAAAGTAGGATGGAGTTGAGTTGCCACATATTCACTGTGAGGTTAATAACATTAGTCTTTTTGGGGAAATTTATTCCTACAAGGAGGATGGAGTTGAGTTGCCGACATTATTAAAATAGAGCTCTTGGCATGGAATTACATAATTAAAGGATTAGCATAATGGTCCCATACTTGTCTGAATAAATGCACTCCAATTGGTGATCACCCTTTTGAATTATGTTTCTGCATTTCAAAATAACCTATAGCAAGAACAAGATGTATTGGTTTGATCACAGTTGGTACTTTACAGAGTGGTGAGGGCAGCAATATTCAGCTTGAGTTGGTCACGGTTGGTCCTGTCCAGGCTCCTGCTTATAGAATTCCTCAATTTGACGGCCCAATTCCCGACTCTTATGATGATGCACTTTCTACACCCAATGTAAGTTCTACATCACATGCTATACAAAGATTATGTCTTTTGCCCTATTTATTCAAGTCTTGATTACCCTGTTGATTGCACATGTGTTGCTGTTATTGCAGTTAATGTGCAATATATCTGCTTTTGCTTCCGTTGTGGCATTTTAATTTTGATGTGCCCTGAGAGTTACCTTTTATACTCCGAGAATGAATTCCAAATGCCTTTTGAGTTTTGAAAGGTGTTTTTTGTAGACCACCTTTCAATAGATCAAGACGATTAAAATTTAGATTAAAATTTTCTCTGTTTAAGAACTCATGTAAACTGATGTTGTTTTCTTTTTCACTCATAAAAAGGTCAAAGAAACTTTGTTTTTGTTTAAGAACAGCACATACTGATCTATGATGGTTGATGTAATTTTTGTTTAGTTTGACCTGGAAAAAACCTTTTTTTCCTTCGAAGGCCAAGTCCAATATATCAGGAAGCAGCTTTTTTGTTAAATGGGGGTAAGAATTTGATGCGACATCTCATACCCACCCATGTCTTCCTACTATTATCTTTTAACATATTTCTGACATACTCGAATACAACAAGTCAGTGGAACTCTTCTCTCTTAACCTGCATGAGAAGTCAACCTGGTTAATACATGAACGAAGAATTGCATAAGTAAATAATCTAACTCGATTTTATTTTACTTCTAACTGAAGTTTCACATCTTTTTTCGCGAACAATTACCTGCCACGTTTCTTCGATTTTGAAACATATACCCTAACCTTGGTATTTTGGTCACTATAACTTTCATTCCTAGATTCTGCCCTAAGTTTTGGACTATGATCAACTAATTGAGAGTAGTTTTACCCAGTGTATGTTTCTGAATCCTGTCTGTAATCATAATGTTGAATAATAAATACAATCTGTTCTTACTACTGTGCCTATCGTGCAACATTAACTCTGCCCTCTAGATCTTTTGTTGGAGTGAGGACGAGAACTTCTTTATCCTCTTCTCCTCAGATTGTTTGAGAAACATGGAATCTTCCATCTTCAGAATTATATTTTTGTAACCTTCTTTGTTTCTTGTAATTTGAAGATCTATTATCAAGGGGTGGTCAATGAAGACTATAATATAGTCAACACACCAGCACCAAATGGTAATTTATTCTCAGCTGCATAGTTTCTATTTTGCTGTAACTTATCTTTATTCTTATGCTGCATGAACATCTTCTTTGCATCCTTTAGATATGCAAGCACCTACTCCTGCTCCACTTCAGAATGATGATATTGATGATGATGACGAGCCCTTGAATGAAGATGACGATGATGAATTGGATGATGTGGACCAAGGGGAGGATCTAAACACAGCACATCTTGTTTTGGCTCAGTTTGACAAGGTTATGATGTTTTTTGGTTAATGTATTGAGTGGGGAAGATTTCATATACCCCACTTGTTGTTTATCTAAAAGAAAAACATGGAAGTGTCTTGCCTTGTGCTACAAAAGCTGACTTGATACAAACATCTGTAGGTGACTCGTACAAAGAGCAGGTGGAAATGCACTCTTAAGGATGGCATAATGCACATAAATAATAAAGACATTCTTTTCAATAAGGTTGGATTTCTAGAACCTTTGTTTTTACTTATCTTGTTTTATTTGCTAAATAAGTCGCTTTTTTTTTTTTGGTTACTTTGAGTTTAAATCACTGGTTACTTGTCTAGGCAAATGGAGAGTTTGACTTCTGAAGCGGTTGAACGAAAACGTAATGCAACATTAAGGGAGCTGAATTTGGGAGTCAATCAAATCAAAGCTGATTTACTTATTTTGTTGATGGTATTTCAGTGAAAGTAAAAACTGGAGGAGACGAAGTTGCCTACTGCTTCTTTCGTGGATAAGTTTTTTGGTTGGCCGGGTGTATTTAAAGTGTTGTAACGCTTTTGGAACATCTTGGTTAATTTTTAATACCAGTGGAATCTTTCTTTTTCTCTTGTTTATGTAATTTTAGTTGAACTGAGCTCATGAAACCTCTTTTGGGTGGTAATTACCATGACTGTGTGCTCCTTGGATCAGCTGTGTTAATATAAATTCCCAATTGGCTTGTTAGCTATTCAGCTGTGATGTGTCATTTGACAATTTTGTTTTAGAGATTAATTCATTGTGCTGCCTGCATTTGTGTTTTGCTCTTGTTACATATTTGTAGAAGCTTTGAGACAGGTCAAGCCTTTAGTTAATTTTTGATATACATGCTGTTTTGCCATTATAGTTAATTGATGCGTATTGTTATGTGGATGTTAGTATTAAATAATGTATGGTAAATTGATATGATTTGGTGTAAACATCGAATAGTATTATATCCCACGCTGTAGCCACCAGGCAGTTTATTCTTGAGTCTTGCTTTCTATTCGACTTTGATTCATTTATATTTTATGCTAAGTGCTTATTTGTCGTCCCGTTGGTTCCTCAGATTGTACAACATATCAACTCAAACAGTTAGGAACCCAATATATAGGACTATGTATACCTTAAAACAATCGAAACCAAACTCAAATGAATATACAAGCAAGATACTCAATATATGGTTTTACTTGTAAAACAAACACACACTACTCGATCCTTTAACCTCTTATTTTATTATTATATAAGAGAAGGTTCGACTTATTAACATCATACGTTTAGGAAATAGTACAATCTAATTCACTCTTCAGAAATAACGTTGGGTGTGTTCTGGATTCTGTATTTTTTTTAGTATCCTTCACGAGTACAACGACGTTTCTTGAGGGTAGGAAGCAACCTATATAAGGATAAATCTCAACGCCCTGAATTTGCAAGGGTGCATTGTGACTGAAACAAGGCGAAAATGGTCGAAGGTTGTGTATATGTCCCTAAAGCAGGATGTTGCCAATTACCACTATTCTCCAAAGGACCATTTCCTTGAATAATGTTTTTGGCTGGTCCATTAACATTGTCAACACACTTAACATTTTCATCTTCAGATGTTGTAGTAGAAAATATAAGTGGAGATAACAAAGGAATTGCACAATTAGAAGAAGCTTCTTCCATGAAATTGAAAGGTACTTTGTAACCATCAACATTCATTTTGTCATCTAGTTGTAGAGAACAAGGTGCTTTCTTTTGCAACCTTGTACAACACATTTTCCCTTTCCCATCTTTCTTGCTTCTTTCCATTGTCACAAACTAATAATTATGATTCCTTAAGGAATCTTAATCTTAGTTATATTGTCACAAAAAATATAACTAAGTTGATGAAATGCTAAATTTGTTTTATGAAAGAAGAAAAGAGAAATGTGTTTTTATGGTGCGTAAAATATGGGGTCAGTTGTGAAGATTCTATTTTACTTTTCACGGTTATAATTTTTATGTGTTAATAATTAAATGATGATTTAAGAAAACAACAAACAGTTACATGTAACAGATAATATTTTGTTCCAACGAACATTATATTCACAAGTTCCCATCACTTTACGTGGCTATTAATGTCGTGACTCTTGATTCATATTCTGATTTGTCTACGGTGGCGAAACCAAAATTTTCACAAATAAATTCAATATATAATGATTGAAGATACGATAAAGTTGAATGCAGTTAAACATTTTTTTATTTATATATAAAAATAATTTTAAATGTGTAAATAATATAATTTTTGTTAAGAAGAATTTAGTGTTTCGATGAACCCTGAACACATCTGTCATATAATATTGCATCGATCATTGACACATGGTTGGATTTGCAGTTTGTTTTATGAGAAAAAACACACAATGACTAGAGACAAGTCAATTAGCATATAACTAGGACTGTTTTTCTGTGGCTACAAATGAACGGAGATCAAAATTGTGGTGAAATGATAAGTACTCATTCATTATTAACTAGAAATCTCATATTAAAGCCCCGAATAGAGTCACTTTGATAGGGAGGCTTTACCTCCCAAAGTGGGACTTTCATGTGCAAATTCGGATTAATCAGATCCCTTTTACTATGGATGAGAAACCAATAAAAAAAAGTTTATGTTGATTGAACTATTTCCCTATTTACGATTCGAATTATGATAATTTGTTTGGCTGGACGAGAAGTGAAAACGATTGAAACCATAGCCAATTTTTGTCAATTGAGTGTTAAAGTTCTCAGCTAAGAATCATGGACAAATGCATTATTATTATTATTATTATATTGATATGCAACATATTAACATACATTTACAAGGATACAAATGTACGTATAGAGTTTTCTTACAAAATCTTCAAAAATACAATACTACTAAGAAAACATCTTGTTACTCATACATAGCAACGACGTTTCTCATAAGATCTACCAAAACTCGAGGTACTTTTACTATTACTGATCAAACAAAAGTCGCTAAAGGCAGACATCCATCCTTCCATTTGATCGAAGACTTTCAGAGTGTCAAGCCACCCCGAAATCTAGCCTTAGAAGGCTCAATAAAACAGGAAAATGCTCAGGTCCGTCATAAATTCCTATTTTAGTTTTAAACAAAAAAATAATACAACATTTTCTTTATTTATTTTGCTGACTAATACACAAAACTGAACTTTAGAATCAGTAGATTGATTCTTTATTTTATTTTAGAGATGTCTGTAACCAGTGTTAATTATAATTTCAGTTTGGTTGAAGAATCCTCTCATGGTTTTGTTCCTCAATAACTGCAATAAATTAAAAGAAAGTTCCTTCATCAGAAATTAACTAAATAATATTTCCATGCACATTAATAAGTAATTAGTAAACTAATCATTTTTAATTAGAATGATTAATTACCTTGTTGAGTACTGGAGGTGATAGGAATGAGTGGTGATGATCTTGCACTGTGGAACTCAGGAATTTGTGATATTGATGCAGAGTCATTAGTAGTAGATAAATGACTCTTATGAGTCATAGTAATAGGATTATCCTGAGGCAAATTATTATTCGAAGCGACGATTACACTCTTAGGAGACATTATGTCACTTGTAGAAACTGGAATATTGGAAGTTGATGCTGATTTGATGCTTTTTATTGTTGATGAATTTGGGGAAAATTCAGGCTGAATAAATGAAGTTACAGCCCCCTTCATTTTCTCCATTATACCTATTAGCAAACGCAAAAAAAAAAAAAACAGAGTTTAAATGCGCGAAATAAGGCTTTAATTTCTTTGAAGAGATACATTTAACGTTACCTATATCACTGGAAGATGAATGCCTAGGGCTCATAGCCTCAGTTATGATCTGTGAAAGTGATCTTTCGCCTTCACCGGGCTCAAATTTTTCTGCAAAGTACTCTTTCACTGAAACACCTTTGTCCCATTTTTTCACTGGACTTGTAAGAGCGGTAGCATTTTGGTCTACATTTTGTCTATTCACATTACCAAAGTGAACATTTTTTGGTGTTTTTTGGTTATCGGATTCATGGTTATCAGTGTTCGATAGAGTGAGATTTGAGATCTTAGAAGCAAACGCGTGTGTTGCATCAGATACTGCAGCATAAGCTGGTGCCAATCTCTCTGTAACAGTTTCTGTTATGGTTTTACTTGGACTATCAGGTAATTTCTCCGTATTATTATTATTATCGTGTTCAAAAGCCTGATTGCGTTTGATGCTTCTAGGAGTAACATGTTTCTCAGATAACACTGGATCTGCTCGTGGATGTTGTCGTGCCGCCTCCTTTAACGGCTCAGGTGCCAATTCTGATTCATACACTAAACAAAAACACAAAAGCTATAGATGTAATATACAGTAACATATGTTAAAATATATTCGATGAACTTCATAATCAGGATGTTTTCGTTGATATAATTATCGAGTAATGTTTAAGAATATATTACTTGGAGCACCAAGATATTCAGGATCTACATCTTCTTCATCATCGTCATCCAACGTAACACCCCATGAAGGTGTGTCATCATGAACATCATTTTCTTGCATTTTTTTCCTACCACTTAAACTGTGTTTGAGTTTTTTCGCCTTTTCTTTCACTTTGGAGATAACTGATTTTTTCCCATGAGTTGGTGTATATTCTTCATGATCATAATAAGCTGTTGGGGATGAACTTGTTGACCAACTCCTTTCATTTCCTAATACAAAATTAGTGTTAAATTAAGCCACTAAATATAGAAATAACAAAAAATTAAAATTTTGTTTATGCTCTTTAGAGAATTAACCTGGTAAAAGTTGTTCAAAAGTTGTTGAATTAGACTTGGGAGTACTTCTGGATGAGTGTGAAAACTTATCAAGTTGAGCCATATGTATTTTTTTTTCTTTTTTTTTTTTCCTTTTTTTTTTCTTTTTTTCTTTTTTAGAAGTTTAAACTTTGAAATGAGTTTTTTCTTTGCCTTTTCGTACATATGAATTAAACGATAGCTAAAGCATGGTTTGCGGGTTCCTCTGGTTGGCAATTAAATGTCAGTTAGTGTTATTTAATCAAGTGTTTATTGATAATTTACAAATGGCGATAGATTAAGATGCATATATATATTTTTAAGAATGTTTTTGATTTGAAATAGGAATTGACCTTGTCTTTAGAGTAACTAATTCCCTCTATGCCTCATGTCATGGGGTAAGATAATTATGTCCAAACATCATGTTTAGAGACTAAATTTCATCACAAGAAACAATTTTGGTTATTTAACTAACTAAAGATATTTTTTTAACCAAAAAATAAAAATAAATAGGCATTTTAAAATCACTATATATTATTGTTGACTCTAAAAACATAAAAAAAAATTTAGATTAAGTGGTCTTTGAATCTTGATTGATGAAAAATTTATTGGTCAGATACACACATTTTATTTTATTTTTTAATGTATTCGAATTGTATATTAATGTATTTAAGTTAGTTTTTAATGTATACGAGCTACATATTATTCTAGATAGTATTTAATATATGGCCTAATCCATCGCTGACCCCTAAAGTTGGCGCTAACATTCACTTTGTCCATTTTACACACCTCATGACATGTTTTGGTGTGTCATTTTGACACATTTTTATAATCAGCCAAATATGCAAGGTTTGTGTAACACACTCATCGATGACGTGTCAAAATAATGATTTAAACAAAGACACGTGGCATATATATATATATATTGGAATATTTTTTAAATAATGAATTTTGAGTTTTTTTTTTTTAAAAAATGCCAATAACTTAATGACATGAGTCAATTTTAATCCAAATAAGTTTAAAAATAATTAACCACTTACAAGTCCTATGTTGTCTTCTCCACCACCTCCACCCTGATCCTCAACCTCCCTGCCACCAGATTATCTTCTCTACATTCCACAACCCCCTACTCTAAATTGTTTTAATTTTCTTTGATATATATTTTATAGTAATTTAATTATTTGAAAGGAATTATTTACAAAAGCATAATTTCTTTGCAAAAATTGATTCCTATTACTTATAACTTCAAATAAAATCAAATTCTTCAAATTTAAACAAAGAGTTCCCTAAAAGAATTTTCTAGATTTTCTTTTAAGAAAATATATTTAATTTCTTTTTCAAAACATTTCAAGGAGGAAGAATAGCAACAAAATAAGAAAAGTTATTTAAGCTTGAAATTTCTTGGTATTGTAGCACTATTAGATCTATTTCTCAATCGGAGGAATTTAAGTTTTAAAAAATGGTGGCTAAAATGGGAAAGAAGAAGAAAAAATTAAATAAAAATAGTTAAATATAAGCTTTTCAAGGAGTGTATCACATTCACTATGTCATGTCAGCAAAAAGTAACACAGCGGAACATGACATGAGGTGTCTAAAATGAACATAGTCTAGTTGGAGTGTCTAAGTGAAAATTAGTGTCAACTTTAGGGAGCCACCGATGGGTTAGGCCTTAATATATCCTAGCTACATATTAATGTACCTGATTTTCTATTTTTTAAGAAATCAATGTGATTTGAAACTTATTAGAGATAGATTGTAATTTCATATTAAAATTATGAGATTTTTGTAATTTATCCAACTTTATTTATATTGAAATGAGAAAAAAATGTTAGGTACACATATATTGTTTGAGCTATAATTATTTCTAATATAATGATAATATACTATTATCTTTGAGGTTCGTTCGCAACAAATTTTGAACATATGAAAAATAAATAAGAAACACAAATAAAATTTGAAGAAACATAATTTTATTGATTAATATTGCAGGTACAATTCTGTTAATCCGAGAGCTGTTAGTGACGTATTTTTCGAACTATCTGAAAATGTCTTTTAAGAGAATCTATTACCTTTATATAGACATAAACTGGGGTTTAGGGTTGAGTAGCTTCAACAATCCTAATTTGAGTTGAACACAATTTGTTGAGTCCTAACTCGAATTGAACGCATCTTGATAAAATTATCTTATGGTCGAGGTTCATCCTAACTCTCTTAAGCGAAAAATATTAACTTTTATACATGTTTACAATAAATTCTTTATATATCCAATTTCTTTTGCATAATTTGCTTGACTACACTCTACTTCTTCGTAATTCGAATTTCATCCGCGAAAATCCCTTGCAACGGAGAATGAACCTTCGTTGTGATGGGCCTCGATTTTTCAAAATTTGATTGATGGGCCAGCATTCATATTGATTGGACAGTGAAAGCCTACCCAATGGCGTAATCGGGTCCAACCTGAAATATCCTAATCGGTACACTCATGTTACCCTTTTCAAAAGTGTAGAAAATCACCATTCTCGATTTCTTCACTCTCCATTATCTCCTGCAATGGCGTCCATCGCCGCTCATGGTCTCGCAATACCCGTCAACCGTTCTCACCGCCGGCTCAATTCAGCTAATACAACTACCGCTACCTCTGTCACTGCTGCTTCTCTCCATCCCCTTACAATCAAGTCAAAACTACCGTCATTTTCATCTTCGCAAAACCCTAAACCCTCATCCTCAAACACCCGTGATAATTCTAACATTTTTGCCTCAAAACAGCTCCAAAATCTGGTGAAAACCTCCGCCGCCATTGGTGCTGGTCTTTACGCGCTCTCTAGTGGTGTGTCTGATGTTCTCCTCAGTGGGAACGGTGGTGGTGGATCCGGAGGAGGTGGTTCTGGCGCTGGCGGTGGAGGTGGAGGCGGTGGAGATAGTTTCTGGTCGAAGATTTTCTCTCCTGCCGCAATTGCAGGAGAAGAGGAATCACAGGAATGGGATTCGCATGGATTGCCGGCGAATATTGTGGTACAGCTGAACAAGCTCAGTGGGTTTAAGAAGTATAAGGTTTCCGACATCCTTTTCTTCGACCGCCGTCGTGGGTCGACGGTTGGGACGGAGGATTCGTTCTTCGAAATGCTATCCTTGCGGCCAGGTGGTGTTTACACAAAGGCGCAGCTCCAAAAAGAGCTAGAAACGCTAGCAACCAGTGGAATGTTTGAAAAAGTTGATCTTGATGCGAAGACTAACCCTGATGGAACAGTCGGGGTCACTATATCCTTCTTGGAAAGCACTTGGCAGTCAGCTGATAAATTTAGGTGTATCAATGTTGGGTTAATGCCACAGTCGAAACCCATAGAGATGGATGCGGACATGACGGAGAAGGAGAAATTGGAGTATTTTAATAGCCAGGAGCAGGATTATAGGAGGAGGATTGAAAGGTCTAGGCCATGTTTGTTGCCGGTGTCGGTGCAAAGGGAAATTTTGCAGTTGTTGAGGGAGAAAGGAACAGTTAGTGCCAGATTGCTGCAGAAGATTAGGGATAAAGTGCAGCAGTGGTATCATGACAATGGATATGCTTGTGCTCAAGTAGTTAACTTTGGGAATTTGAATACAAAGGAGGTTGTTTGTGAGGTGGTGGAAGGGGATATTACTCAAATGGTAATTCAGTTTCAGGATAAGCTGGGCAATGTATGTGAAGGTAACACTCAGTATCCGGTCGTCCGGAGAGAATTGCCTAGGCAGGTAAGAATTTCTTTAATGCAATGGACTTCGTTTGAATTTTTGAGTTCGTTTTTAAAAGAAGCTGTTAAATTTGGTTTCCATGTTGCATTTTGTTTGTGTCATTGTATTTATAGAAGAACGACTGCTTCACTACATGGCAGAGCTGAATGAGAGTTGTGCATGTTATGCTTTTGAATTGCGGGCTTTCCTTCATTGGATTGATTTTAATTTTGTTTGGTTTGATTCAATAATATGCATAAATTTGATTAATGTATAGTCATTGTTGTTTCTTAAAGTGCTATATTTATTAGTCTGCTGATGGAGGTACTACAATAGTTTCTTGCTTCATTGTTTTAATTTTTTACTGCACTTCTGGTACAGGTTGATGATTTGAGTATTCTGTTGAATCTCATATTTCTTGCTGGTCTGTAGCATGTGTAGTTGTCCTATATCTTTTGGTTCTTATTCAGTAAAACACAGAATAAGTCTAAATTGATTTTTCTTATCAAAATTTCTTTCGACATTTCTGCACTTAGGTGTAGAATTTTATGTGTATAATTCAATTCTAGTTCTTTTGTGCTCCTATGCACTGAAGCCTGCAATGTGGGATTAACATGGCTCTAACAATGTGTGATAATTTAGCTTCGTCAAGGGAAAGTTTTCAACATTGAAGCTGGAAAACAAGCTTTGAGAAATATAAATTCTCTAGCCCTCTTCTCTAATATTGAAGTCAACCCTCGGCCCGATGAAAAGAATGAGGGAGGGATAATTGTTGAAATTAAGCTTAAGGAATTGGAACAGAAGTCAGCTGAAGTCAGTACTGAATGGAGCATTGTCCCAGGACGTGGAGGTCGCCCCACATTGGTACACTATTAAACATCTGAACTGCATAGTTTTGGTATGGATTATTACTGTTAGCCCACTGCTAAGTGCCTTCCTTTTCTGTGTCATGTATTCAGGCTTCAATTCAACCAGGTGGAACTGTTTCATTTGAGCATCGGAATCTTTACGGGCTCAATCGCTCAATTCTTGGTTCAGTTACCACTAGTAACTTCCTCAATCCTCAGGTTATCATTTCATTATGTTTTCGTTTTTGATGCTTTTGGTTGTTTTCTGCTGTCCTTTGTTGTGATGTCTTACACATTAGTAACGATCCCTACCTAATTTTTTTTCACAGGATGATCTTGCATTTAAGTTGGAGTATGTTCATCCTTATTTAGATGGTGTTTATAATCCTCGAAACCGTACACTCCGTACTAGCTGCTTCAACAGCAGAAAGTTGAGTCCTGTCTTTACTGGGGGGCCTGGAGTAGATGAAGTCCCTCCCATTTGGGTTGATCGTGCTGGACTTAAAGCCAACATTACGGAGGTATGCCAACCCTGGTATTCATAGGACAGTGTAGAGTGTGTTTTGATTACTCGTTTGGGACTGATAAAAAATTTCACATATATAATTTACTAATTACCATATGCATTTAACCATTTGTTTGCTGCAGAATTTCACTCGTCAGAGTAAATTCACTTATGGACTTGTGATGGAAGAAATAACAACACGTGATGAAAGCAGCCACATCTCTGCTCGTGGACAAAGGGTATTGCCAAGTGGTGGAATTAGTGCAGATGGACCTCCCACTACCCTTAGTGAAACTGGCATTGACCGTATGGCATTTTTACAAGCTAACATTACACGAGATAACACCAAGTTCATAAATGGGACAATAGTTGGTGAGAGGAATGTGTTCCAGGTAAGATTAGTTTCTGTTTTCTTTGTCTTCACTCATTGAGTTTGTTTTGCAAATCAAAGTTTGGAGTAGCTTTTGGGCTCAACATTTAACAATTGACTGTTTCCTATGCTCCACAAGTCCATTTACCTTATGACTTCTGTTGCTACTCTGACAAGTCCTCTAATTCATGCTGTAGATCTACGAGATTTTGGATATAAATTTCTGTTTAAATTTCTCTATGGATTTTAATATACTTATTGCGTTACAGGTTGATCAAGGACTTGGAGTTGGCACTAAGTTCCCTTTCTTTAACCGTCACCAGCTGACAATGACCCAATTTATCCAGTTAAAGCAAGTAGAAGAAGGTGCTGGTAAGGCTCCACCACCTGTGTTAGTCCTCCATGGCCATTACGGTGGATGTGTTGGAGATCTTCCCAGTTATGATGCTTTCACACTTGGGGGACCTTATTCAGTCCGGGGTTACAATATGGGAGAGATAGGTGCAGCCAGAAATATTGTTGAGGTATGTATTGTTTGTACTATCAAAGATGCGATGTGTAACTATTTTCTCAGTTTTTGCTTCAAAATTTATCTAATGTTACTGGTTGCAATGCTTCCTCCAGTTGGCTGCTGAGCTGCGGATACCTGTTAGAAACACACATGTGTATGCATTTGCAGAACATGGAAATGATCTCGGGAGTTCAAAAGATGTCAAAGGAAACCCAACAGAGGTCTATAGGAGGATGGGCCATGGCTCCTCATATGGCGTCGGAGTAAAACTAGGTCTAGTACGAGCAGAATATGCTGTTGACCACAATTCTGGAACTGGGGCAGTATTCTTCCGTTTTGGAGAGAGATTCTAGTTTCAGATTTCGTGGTCAGATTCTCTTTTTGCAGCTAGTCGGATTTAATGAGTCAAGAACTGCACACGGTTCCGAGTTTGGTATTCAGTAAACTCTAAAAGTCTGTTTGATAAAAGATCTTCTAAGATTATGGTTAGAACCTTGTTGAGAGAAAGCAAGTGTATGCTTCATTCGTGTAACCCTAAAAATGTAATATAGGTATTTGTGCATTTCTTGTTCCAAAATTTCAATTCTTTCCCTTGGTTGGGTTTCTTGTAATAACTGATTATTGCTTTGATTGGAATCTGCCGTTATGATGATTTCTATTGACAATACAATTACTCAATTCAGTAAGGCAGTATAAGAAATTCAGTTACTGTATGTCTGTATCCTCCAGATGATCGAATATCAAGTTTGTCATATTAGGAAACCGGGGCAGCAACATCTAGGTGAATTAAGAGAACATATGATACAATAACTCCAATAATATGTACAGACAGGTTCTTCCATCTAGTACAGAATTTGAAAGCAAGCACAAAATTAAAGAGAGATAAAATATGGAGCAAATAATTAATCTCTTATAGAAGAAGAATATAGGCCCATGGGAGTTGGGAGAAGGATGAAGATTCAAATACCCAATATGTTGGGACTGCTGACAACGTTTTATAGTACTCTCTAGATCATTGCGATAAAAAAAAGGTTCAACACACCCATTACTAGAAAAACGATACACCATTTATCATACAAAGGACTGGTTGGTGTTTGTAGTGCAAACGATTTGGTGCTGCTGGACGAGACATGTTTCACGAAAAAGACATCGCAAGGATAGATCGGACCAACTGCCTATCTGCTGTCTTAACTCATATTTGTCCCAGATTTTACCAGAGAACAACACCTCATGAACCTGCCATGATTCCTCCACGATCAAATGACATCATCCAGGTCTACACTATAAATGAAGTTACGCTGGGAGCTGTTCTTATAATAACTAAACGTTCAATAGAACATAAGTACATGTAAAGGCATGCCACAAAATTTTCCAGTATGCGTAGAATGCTCACTCTGATCTGCAAAATCAACTCTGCTCATCAGAAACAGAAACCAAGAAAAATGCTTCACATGAATAAATGAAGTCATTTCCATCTTTACAGATGCGAGAAGGCATATAAACCAACACGATCTGTACTGCATAATAGTATCTTTCCATGCCAATAATATCTCAATATGCTATGAGTAAGACCAGTTTTGCCAGCCTAACTACCAGATAAAATGGTCAATATCCCCAACCCTCTATAACAGTATTCTACCTACAAGTCCTAAAGCCCAATAATGACATCTGCAAGCTATTGTAATTATAAAACCCAAAAATAAAATCTGCAAGCTTTCATATTAAAGTCTTTCAGCTTTATAAAGTTTCACAACTGAATACACTAAAAGACCACTAAGATGAGCAAAACACAAGATTTATGGACTATGAGTAGTGGGGTGATCCTATGTTGCCTCCCATTTCTAGAAAAATCATGGATTCACCTCTAAATTCATATACGAAGAGAGTGCCTCAACATAAACATGTAAACCACAGTACTGACCAATACACAAGCAAAAAGTGAATTACATAAATAACTCAAAGAATTCTTCTGTTATGTTAGAAGATCTTTCGAGTTAGGAACCTACAATCAGAAACAATGAGCTAACAGGAATGCTACTATGCTAGGGGAATAAGTCCAGTATTTGACAGGAGACCTTTTAGAAACTTGTGTTTCCATAAAGAGCTTGATATTTAGAGAACTTATATTTTCTAAAGAACTTCTAATTTGCTTAAAAAGATAAATGATTCAGTATAGGAACTATAAAGGAGTGCAATCGTTACAGGACTCATATAGCCAACACAACTAGTTTGGACTTAGGTATACTTGATTGATTGTTTACCAGATTGACCAATGCAATTTTATTTTCTTTACCACAAATGCAAGATTATATGCTCAAACACGTTGTCCTAGTTACAAACCACCCGGTCAGAATTCTAATAACTTAAATCAGTATTCATCCCTCTACAAGCAATTGTAAATAATTGAGTTCGGAAATCTATCCAAAAAAAATGATAACTTTTTCCTCCAAAATACTCAAATAAACATTTTAGGATATGGCAGCTGGGAAAATTAAAGGATCTTACCCCAGCTTGTGGAGCTACTCATCATTAGAAGCAACAGGATGATAGTAACCAAAATTATTTCCAGACCAGTCTCGCTGTTGCACCATATTATAGTGATGATGAAACCCAAGTGGCGGTCCACCCCCGTAACCAACAGGCATGCCTACATGTCCTCCATTTGGCATCCCCATCATTGGCATCGCCACCATTTGTTGTTGGTACGGCATCAGAGTTGGCATTGCCATGTGGCCATTAGTATTGCGGAGGTGACCACTCTCACTGGACTCACGCATACTCTCTGTAGCCGGTGTGGAAGTCAACAAATGATCAGACGAAGAAGGACCCTCGTTCGGCTGCATTCTCTTCGTATACAATCTGTATTTCTGTAAATGACTTGCTACGTTCTCTCTCGTCAATCCTTCCACATTCATAAGCTGCATAATTGTTTTCGGCACAGCCCCTTTGATACCTAAGTGCGCCACTACTTCAATAAAGCGCTTGTGTAACTGCGGCGTCCAAACAAGTCTGGGCCGCTTTAGAGTCTTAGCAGACGAATCATCCGCAAAATTCTCGTTACACAGAGATGAATCAGCCTCCTCAGTGCCTCCGGATTCAACCCGCCGGAGCTTCCTCGGGTCGGATCCCTCTCTTATCAGATCCGTTTCATCTCTTTCAGTAACAGTCTCTTCTCTACTCCTCTCATAGCTAAACGTCTTGAAATTAGAGTTATTCATCGAAGCCATATCCTGTGAGTGCCATCTCTGGAGAGAAAAAAACGTATTCTGCGAAGCACGATTTACATCGGTCATCGTCTTTGACAATTCCGGCGAAATTCTGAACGCAGCAGCAAGTTCCGACGGAATCAACTGCATATTCAACGGTGTGAGATCATCGACATCGGGAAGTCCAACCTCCCAGAGAAGTCTGTCATCGTTACCACCGCTTGATTCATAGTCGGTCAGGCTCACTTCTTCACCCATGGTAACAATATTTGTAAGTACTAAAATCTTCTTCCGGTGGTGGAGTATATTCCGGCGAATTTGAGAGAGATGCCGTCGAATGAAGAAAAATGGAGAAAGGCGTAGAAGATGAGGAAATGGGAAAGCAATAGGCGGTGGAAAATGGAAATAAATAAGTTAAAGGGAAAAAGTTGGATAGCGTAATAAAAAGTGCAATATCTCATTGCAACGTGGCGCGGGCCCACTACCACTATCATTGCCAGCTGGATGCTTTACCAGATATTTATCATCACTTTTCTTTGTTAATTACGCCCCTAAATTATTGAAAATTAGTATAATTACGCCCTTCGTTTATGTTTTTGTACAAAATACATTCACTTGTACTTCTAAGCCTTTTATACAGAGAACACTCACTTTAACAATATATCTTTCTTCTTTTTTTTTAGATAGATCAGCTAGAAAATAAAAATAACCATTTAATTCATCAGGTATAAATGAAAAATGAAATTATCAAATTTTTTCTATTTAATTTGAAATTAATCCATTTATGTACGATAGGTTAAAAAAAATTCTAAAATATCTTTGAAAGATTGAACCCTCGTAAATGGCAATATATAGGAATACTTATGGCTAAGGTCTGATGTGAGCATATATGTTACTGAGATTTTTAAGTAGAAGATATGAATTTTATGGAATTCAATATTTAAATTTGCAATTAAAATTTTAAAATTTAGATTACATAAAGGTTATTATTTATTACTCCGCAATTAAAAGTAACTTGTAAACGTTAGTGTCGTTGTGCTTGTAGCTCCCAAGTACGATAAATTAAATATTAAAGTTACTATTATTTGCTCTTTTTTTAATTAGCCACCTACTTTTATTGCACTTTGCTGTGTCTTTTACTTTTTAAAGAATTGACCTCACCTATTACTATATATATTGATTAAAAAAAATAGATTCTCACATTATCCAGAATCAACTCTCTTATTTATTTTCTCTTTTTTATAACAATATATTCAACGTCCATATTCACAATGCACTCAATTTTCCTATAAAATAAGCACAAGTTGGTCGAATACTTCCAATTTTACTATTAAAAAAACTGTAATGACGATTAACAAAGATTACGACTTACGAGTAGTTAGTGGACAGACGTACTATCCTGCTTTTTATATTGTTAAAATTAAATTCACCATTATTTTGTGAAAAAAATGAAGAGAAATCTATTTACCTAATTTCTGAAGATACAAATTGTACATAATAATATAACTATTATAAATATCAAAATTAATTGTAACTAAAAAGATCACCGAAATAGGTGCTCCAATCGATCATAGACTAGATAGTTGATCGTTTTCAATTATTGGAATAAGATAGAAAAAAATACCTCGTGAAATTATCTATCTACGTTTTACATAGAGAACTTAAGTCCACCAATCGAACACAAATAAAAAATTCTCATATGCATTTTACTAAGACTATTTAGACACTCAAAAACTAGAGATTCTTTTAATTCCTCACACCTATCAACCCTAGCATTAATCCGTTTTTAACCTACTCTGAACTAAGTACAAGTCCAACAACAGTAACTTAACCTTAATTCAAACAAATATAAGCTAAAAGTCTATCGTAAACATGCTCTCTGCCTCACAAAGGTACGGGTAGGGTCTGTGAATGTAACATCTTACCCTCCCCAGACCCCCACGTGTGGGATTATACTTGGTATGTTACTGTTGTAATATGATTTGGATAAGCCAACACAGCGAACATAGCAAATATAACAGCATTGAAGTTGCAAGTTAAGCAAACATAAACATAGAAGGAAATGAGACATACTTGGCCATGATAGAACGTTGTCAATACCATACATAAAAATTCTGGCTTCACCTAAAACATCAACTTTCCACATGGCGACATTTTTGTACAGTCTCGTCGATATAAAAACTACCTCACCTTTTTATCATTTATACACCGTTTAGAGACTTGATTTTCCTCTGCATGGCTATCAGGAATAATAGACATCCGAGCCCCAGCATACCTGATCCTATGTATAAACGTCCAACTACACAATATACAGTTCTCTAGTACAAGCAACAACTTTATTTGCAATCACAGCCCATAATGCCCTCAAAGAGAGTTCTAGAGCCAGAGCACAAGATACGGGGGGGAAATAAAGGAAGAGAGGTAGCTCAAACTAGCCTCGGTCAGCTGTACAACTTTTTTCCTAAAAGCTAAGCAAGATTTGGAGACTGAGCAGCAATTCTTCGTTCTGCAACATCCATAAAAGCAAATCATTCAGTATCATTGTAACAAATAGATAGGCAGAGTTCTAGTTAAATGCAAGCGGAAGAGGTGCTTACCTCCAGCTGCAACAAGTTTCTCAACACGAGCAACAATGTGCTTTCCATAGGTGTATTTCTTCAGAGCATTCAAGTGAACCTTTATTCTAGAAAGGATCAGCTCGCGTTGCTGATCACTGCATGTTTCCAACACTTTCTGTACAACGTAATTTGCAAACTGATCTTTCATCATTGCCTGGGTAAAGGAGGAAGAAAAATGAGTAAATAACACATTGAAAGTAACGACAACATCCACATTAAGACATAGTCAATCAGAGAGACATGAAATGCGAAGGCAAGGAATGCAGACTTGAAAAGTGAAGCCATGATATAATATCATAATGAATGGAGAGAAGAAAAGAAGGGAAGAGATGGAGATTAGCAATTCAAACCAGTTTTAAGGGAAAATGTGGCCTAGAAAAGGTGAAGCTTTGATTTAGCATATAAACCTATGAACAAAATTTAATGAAGAAGACAAGAGAAGAGGTGACGGAGATTAGCAAGTCGAACCAGTTTGAAGGGAAAATGCAGACTTGAAAAGTGAAGCCATTAAACGGTTAGTATAACTGAATGTGTAGTCAATCCAAGGAGACAAGTAATAACACATTAGATGCCATAGACAGTCATGAGTCCATGATGCAAAAGTGGATGACAGTTTAGAAGATATCAGGACTGGAGAGTTATAAGGCTTTCCAGTGACAATTAAGGTAAACCATGTTTGGCTAAGAGTTACATAAAAACAATAAGTATTTCGGAGGTAAGCAGCTGGAACAATAGATAGGGGATCAAGAATGGCTAAATGAAGTACCACAAGAAAAAAATGATGTTGTTCTATCGATTTTGTAATCTTCACGGACCAAATGACAAAATGATTCGGAGACTCATAGTAAAGCATAATTACTGTCGAGTCCTGCTACAAAGTGAACAGTCTACACAGTGTGGACTTTGAAACAATCATTGCTCAAGGATTCAATTTTTTTTGGAAAACACATGCTTGCTCAAGGATTCAATTTTTTTTGGAAAACACAGGCACCTTACTAAGTGGAGTGCTTCTTATGGTTGGTGGACAAAGAGGCTTGTTTAACATAGGAGATCTTCAAAATGAGGTTTCTCGTTGAGCAGCAGGCACCACTTGTGTGGAAAAGATTCTAGTAGTATCGGTTTATTAGCCACCTCTTCTTTAACAGTAAGGTGTATGCCTTGCTATGGCTTAATTTTCTCAACATACTGGGGTTTCGATGGGTGATGTCCAAAATTACAACTTGGTTGTTGCAGTATTGGCACAGAAAGAGAAGAATAGTTTGGTGGAGCACTATTCCATCTTGCATTTTGTCAGTGTGAAAGGAAAGGAATGTATCATGTTTTGAAGGCAAAATTACCTCAATATAACAGATCAAGTTTTAATTGCACAGAAAAGGCAAAAAGACTTCTGGCCACAGTTCAATTCTGGACTTCCTCAAGATCCAGTTAAGGAAAATAACATGATTTTTGAAGCTCCTTGTATATTAAAGTATTTTCCTGCCTATTCTCATACCTACCATTTTGATCTAAGATTCCAATTCTTCCATACCCTATTGTTCTAAAAAAGTGAAAATATTAGATATCCTACCAATCTAGAATTAAGACAATTATCCTATTAGACCTAACCAATACTAGAGATATTAAAGTGCATAATAGATCAATATGAACATGATGAACTGTCTCATATAATTACCAGTTGTATCGCATTCTATTACACAGGGTCTGCTTCACAACAAGTACACAGGAGCCAAATCTTCAGCATTGTGAGTTAATAGGTTGTTACAAGAACGCTACAAGCCTACCACAATAAGAGACCACTGAAAAGACCGTATAAGTATCATGGCTTCACCCATTCTATAAGTTTGTACGTTCTTAACTGCAACTCCTAAGGACCTAGTAAACTCACGTTATTCATGAATATGGATGTTTTTGACCAGATACAAGAGTTAAATTTTACAAATATAGAGAACGCACAACCTCTATTAAATCCAAGGGTTGAAAGTTCTATACCCTATTCCCAATCTCTGATGAGGATGTCTCAACATTACATAGATCCAAGCCAAACAGATGAGGGGAGGTTAAAAATGTTAGAAGGTCCAGTACAAGGCAGTATAGAATAATGAGAACATAATTGTCATAAAAAGAATAATTAGAACATAATAATTATACACAAAAATATTATACTTGAAACTAAGACTAGAAATAAAATAAAGCTTAGACAAACCTGAAGAGGTTCATTTTCATCAGTCGTGCCAAGCATCTCATCCACCAGGAGCTGCCTTTCGCTGGCACCACCAAAAGCTAGACACTTCTCAACAACATTAGAGGCGAACTTCTGCTGGCTCATTTGCACTATCTTCCCAGCTAGTTCCTCAATAATAGCAGAACGCTCGTGTGGCTTCCCATGCTCCAGGACATGCTGCCAGTGTTGCATTTAAAATAAAAGGGGGAGGGTGGGGGTATATTAGCAACGGATGAGAAAAATCTTCAAAGGAACATGAGTGCTAAAGAACATAGCATGGTTGGATTCCAAAAATTGAAATGAGCAAAAAAGAGCTTTTCCCTCACAGCAAGCCTATAACGATTCCTTTAGCAAGAATAACATTAACTAAGTGCAGCAAGAACTGAAGGTTAGTGAGGTATGGATGATGTATTGACAATAACTTTGATCTAAGATCCACATTTGCCTTTACAAAAGAACATATTTGGCACCAGTAACGAAGCTACACAAATGTCCACGGTTGTTAAGATATCCACACCCTTCCAACATTGCTATAAGTCAGATTTCAAGAACGTACCTTATTAGTCCTCCTTTCTGATATTTATTATCAGGGACAACATTTTCTCACACAGAAATAAAAGACATTTCATTGGAAAATCAAATCAAAATGCACAATACTACATATCTGGAACAAGTGATTCCATATGCTATTCCCGCATCAAATTTATGAAATGGATGCATTGACTGAATTGTTCCATAATATGTTGACAAGGATATGAGAAGGAGAACAGGATACATCACAACACAACAAGAGCAAAGCATGCAGGTTATTTCAGAAAAGCACATACCTGAATAACATAATTACCATATTGATCTTGTGCCAACATGCTAACAGATCCCAGAATTTCTTCCATCACTTTACTTTGTGTAATTGCATCACAGCAGTGTTCCAATACTCTCTGCCAGATGAAGAATTTTTTTCAAAATAAACTTCAAATGACTGTGATGAATGGCGCTATTGCACATTACTCATCTACCTGAATTACACGACAGCCATATGGATGGGTAGAGAGATTCACAACTTGACCAAAAAATGTAGAGACAATGAATTGAATGTGTTTTTCCGGTACACATTCAATACACTTCTGGACGACATGATTCCCATTCTGATCTCGTACACAGCGCATGACATGACCATCAAGCTCCTCAACCATTTTAATCTTCTGGTCCACATCTACCACTTCTATAGCCTGCAAGAAAACCAAATTTTTGTTTGAGCAAAGCTTTGAACTCACAGAGATCATATACTTGGAAAGCAGCTCATAATCAGCCAATTAGTTACAACTCTTAAACATATATCACACATCAGGGTCACTGGCAGAGCAAATATAAATCTCCAGCAACTACATAACATTATTGCTTAAGTAGTTATATAACTGTTGAGCTATTTTTCTTATTGGGATAAATATCTTTTGAACCAAAGATACAACGGAAAAAAGTCTGCATAAACAATTTATAATTCAGTTCTGTGTACCTTCTGAATCACGCGGCAACCGTACATCTGAAGGCTCAGTGTTAATACATGGCTAAAGAGTTTGCTAGCCAATTCTCTCCTCTGAGATGCCATTCCATGTTCAAAAAACTGAAAAGGAAGTTTTTGAGTCAGTCTACGCAAAACACTCTAAGAGAGAACAAGACAGTGGACATTATCCACCTCCCACTCCACACTGAAACCATAGTTACACATACCTTCTGGATTACGTAATTACCAAAAACATCAGTCATCAAAGTAAGAGCTTGGGGAATAATTTCCTGAAAAACCATGTTTTTCTCCTCAGGGGTGGCAGTTTCCAGTTTTTGTTGGATGAACCGGCTACCATACTGGTCCGCACTGATTGTATATGATACAGACAAATTCAGAATGGTTTCTGATCAACTTACTCATAAATAGGAACAATTCTAGGTATTAAAAAAATGCAACACAAAATTCACTACATACCTGAACTCGACAACGTGACCAGCAATTTCTGAAAGTTCAAAACACCTGGTCTTATTACTCTTGAACTCTTCCAATAGGGAGGAAGCAAAGCTGTTTTCCATGTTATCCAAGTGCCATGATCCGATTACACCTGAAGTTATGTTTCTCATTGCACCAGAGAACCTCATATTATAATCACTGTGCCTCATTGGACTACCAGGACCGACTGGAGAGTTTGGAACGACAGAACTTGCCAATGGACTTCCAGGATATGATAAACCAACTCCAAATGCAGGATTGCCATAATAGCCAAGATGATTTGAACCACTACCTTTACTGCTGAGTGGGACACCATATTGCGACTTTGGAGATAGTGCATTACCAAGATAAGCTTTCTGAAACAAGTCCATATAAGAATTGCCCATGTAATTCCTATCCATGGAAGGATCATTCAGTGCGGAAACCTGAGCAACATATTCAGCTGTCAAGTACTGAAGATACATAGGATCCATGAAGGATGCCTGTAAAGCACTTCCAGACATTTGATTTCCCATTCTGCCCAGGTTCTGCTCTGAGACCCCAGAGTTCAAATGAGATGCCCCTAGCATTCGAGAGTCCATTCCAGGTAAAGCCATCCCAGACGCGGCAGCAGCAGTTTCAAACAAAGGAGGCAGATTATAGTTGCCAAGATGGCTTGTCACTGGATTGACGGAATGACTACCTAAACCATAATTGGAAGGACTATCCATATGCGGATATTGAGAAAGTACACCACCTCCACCATTCAGTGTGGATGTTTGAGATCCTTTCACATAAGAATTATTAGAGGCAACCGCAGATCTGTGCAGATCGTCATGATGGTTAGAACTGTTAAGGTCTGACCGCCCATTGTTGCCGGCACCAGCGTCAATATATGGTCCTTTAGCAGAGTGCGATTTGGACGACATATTAAACTGAGCAGATTCAGATCTCTTCAGATATGCATGCTGCTGAGAGTTATTCTGATTACCTGTTAAATTGTAAGAATATTATTTGAAACAAGCATTCAGTACAATCTGAGAAAGATCTATATAGAGCATACCATTTGAAAGATTCATGCTAGACAAAGCAGCAAGCAGATCTGCAGACTCGGCGGTGTGAGAGACACCATTAAATGAATTTGGACTATTAGCACTCCTCTTCTCAGAATTGCCTACCCTTCCTCCACCGATAGGAGTGAGGGAAGGGCTAGGAGCCCTAGCAATGCGCTGGGCGTCAGGAGTAGTGCTTCTTGATAAGGAAGCCCCCAAAGCAGCAGCATATGAAAAGGAAGCAGGCGCCCCAACATGTTGAACAGCAGATGAGCCTTGTCCATTGGATACTGACCTTAACGGATCTGAAGTTGAAAACTCATGACGGAGGTGAGACAGCTCAGCTTCTGCTGAACCCAAGTTATCACTACTTTCATCAAAAGCATTGCGGCTAGCTGGTCGTGAAGGGGGACCAGGAGCAGGAGTCGCACGGCTCAAGTCATCCTGAGGTAACATAATTTATAACCCATCAGAATGGTCATCTCCAAAATAAGCTTGACAAAGACAAACTGTAACACTTTCTATTTGAGAAACCTAAAGGTGTTTTCACCTTGCAGCTAGAAGGTTATACTACAGTCCTCATAACAAATATCATTAACGATTTATTACATCGGTTGGATCCCATGTTACAAAAACGGAAGAAAAAATTATCAAGAGACAACTATATCAGCATAAGAATTGCATAATGAAAAGAATCAGATGACAAAACAGTTATATACATAGGTAAATAAATCCCACACACATATCACCAAGCATAAGAAGATCATGCAAAAATAGGGAGCACATAGCATGGTCTAATGTAATTGCAGAAAGCCGTGGAACATTTCTGCTGATTAGACAGTAAGGTTAAAAGAAAATTACCAAACAACTACTGATGTTTTTCTCCAGAAGGATTCGATTATGGGAAAGATCATCAAAAACTCAATCCAAGCAGATGGAGTAAAAGTGAAATCAGCATGACCGGACCAGATCTTAATTAGAAGAAATATCAACTAATCATTCAACTTATTCCTTTGTCCATTTAGAAGCGACGATATGCTACTGATACACAGATGAAACAAATATATAATAAAACTTGTCATGTTTATATACCCACCAAGCAATGGACACAGTCATGATATTCAAGTTATAGCTTGTTATTACTCTAATTTTTTGTGTCTATCATGCCAGTGCAAGAACCAGTATCATCCACGGAATATACTGTACTCATTTTTGCAATTATATGTGGTTCATGAAGGACTGTAGAATGAAAAGAAAGAAAAAAAGAGGACTAGCAGAATTGCCTTGAGACTCATAAATGCCTAATATATCCATCATCCTAACTACATGATTGAGTAAATGGAGTTGTAAAACTATCAAAATATTTCATGAACAAATAGTTTAACAAAGACAGAAATGATAAGTATAATTACTAATGTACACATATATGCAAAATATTTCAAGGTAGGAATGCTATCATGAACTCATACAGCCATAGAAAACTATACTTAAGCCATAGAAAACTATACTCTAGTATACTTCAATTTCAAAATTAATTTTACAAATTTGGAATCTCAAATCATGCCTAAATACCTCCAGAAAACCTGTAGATAGCTGTTTGGTTCTATTCCAAAAACATACAGCTTTGTCCATTAAATTAACAAGATTATTTCTTATAGAAACATTCCTAATATTTAAAGCATTTGATACCTCAATATGGAAGAAACATCCACTAATCAAAGTTCAAACTGAAACTAACAAAGTGTCATGTGTGCACCTGAAATATTTCAGCAATGCTCTTCTGTTTACTACCTAGTCCTAGTCCTGGCAACCCAATCAGCCCATCGCCACCCCACTCTACTGAACCCTGCAATTTGTCTGACTCGTTCTCGTTCTCAGCTTTTATCGAGTTAAACCCCGGAGGCATAGCAAAGAGTGACCTCCCACTACTACTCCCATTATCATTCTTGTTCACCTTCCTCCTATCCCCAATTGCAGAACTCCCTCCTTGCATCCTCTGTGCAAACCTCCAATCCTCCTTAGACAACAGTGGTGGAGGCAACCTAGGGTTAAGATTAACATTCGCATAATAGTATGATAAGTAAGCAGGATCAGACCTAAGCTCCTCTTCAGACATGAACCCATTATTGTTAAACAACCCACCTACTGCACTTAAAGAACCCTCAATAGTAGGTGGAGCTGACCCACTCCTATACAAATTCAGCTCCTTTTCATGATCATCAGCTTCCTGTCTCCTCTGTTCACGAAGTAACATTCCTATCTCCTGTTCAAACTCATCACCAAACGAATTATCATTGTTTCCAAGCATTGGACTTGGACCAAATTCAGATAGCATCTTTCACACACAAAAAAAAATATCAAACACTTTATAGTACTCTACTCATCAGCACAACAAAATATAATTTATACCAACAAACCCTAACAACCCAGGAAAGCTAAAAAGATCAACACTTTATGATACAAACACCAAAAATCAAAAACCCCACATAGCAAAACATGAAAATCAAAAATTTAATTTAAGAAAAATCCAATCTTTGATCACATAACTCCATGAAAGTTATGTATAAACATGAAGATAATGAAAGCGGTGTAAAGGGGTTGTGGGGATTTTATGGAATATGTTGTGGGAGAGAGAGAAAAAGTGAGAGTGCAAGAAAAATTCAATCTTTGCGGCGAATTGTAGTTATAAGGTAGTTTTAGGGTTTTGTTTTTCAACACTACAAAAGATTATCATTTTCTTCTATTTTTTTTTTTTAATACTTGGAATAAGGAGTATATAAAAATAAAAAATTAATTACCCAATAACAAACTAAATTAAATTAATTTAATTACCTTTCCTTAATTAAAGGGACCTAATTGACCAAGTGAAAAAAATAAGTACACATATTTATAGATACTTGTTGAAAGTGCAACACAATGATGTTTGTCTACCTCGTGGAAGAATCTTAACATGACCGTGTACACTGTAGATTCGGAAAAACCTAACCAAACACTGTCTTAACCAATTAAAATTTAACAGATGGCTTGTTGCAGTAAGTAAATATTTCTGTAACAATTTAGTGTTTATTCCCTAATTTAAATAAAAAAAGGACTGGGTTTTGTTGGGTTTAATTACTAGCAAGTGGGTTTGTGTAGTAAATGTCAATTTCAAAGTCTTTCCTCTTTTAAATAAAAATATACCAACAACTAAGGAAAAAAGTTCAGATTTGTCTGTGTATAACTCCAAATTGTTCAATTTTACGTGTTGTTATACTTTTGGTTCATTCTTATCGAATTCTATCATTAATAAATATTTATTTTTATAATTAAAAAAATTATAACGTAAAATAGATAAAAGTAACGTGTCAAAGTATTTTATAATAATTTTAAATCTAATTTAATTATAACTTTCAGATTAGAGTTTCATTAGGGGCTAAGGCCTAAGGGTAAAATGAGACTTTTCCTTCCTGCATGTAAGATTAAAGTAATATATAAGAGAATAGAGAGTGAATTTGTCGAGTTCAGATAGTAATACACGATCAAAATTAAGATATTTTTTTTCCTAAAATACAATACTAACAAAGCAAAGTGCGATGCACAAGGTACATTCTAAGTACACTACAAACTCATTGGTACAAGTTATTTTCTACAAGATTGAGTAACAGTATTTTAAAATCATTGAAAACAAATGAGAAATATAGATTATGAGGGAGAATTTATGACAATACTCAATTTTTAGACAAAATTACTAAAAATGAAAAAAAATCGTAATTATTTGTTAATTTTTTAAATTAATGAATAAAAAAATTGTATATTTTTAATTTAATAGACAAATAAAAATAAACAAATGAAACAAAATTAATATATATAGAGAGAGACAATTAATAAGAAAAAGACGAAGTACTTACAAAGAGATATAATTAATTTTTGTGTTAAATATGTGTAAATACGAGATAAATTTTTGGAGTCAAAAAGATCTAGTCTTACTGATAATAAAAACATTTTAAGAGGAGTTATTAAAAGTAGTGTTACTAAAGATGGATTAAAAATTGTTGCGTTTGACCAGGGGATTTAAGTCCATAAACTGAATTATACTTGGATTCCACCAAAAAAACAAAAAATTATTCTTATTTAAAATGAAAAGCTGAAATTATAATACTTATGTTGTCTGTTTTGAATTTTGATTATAAATTAGGAGAGGATGGCTAAACAAACACTACATAATGGCAACAACTTAATTGTATCTGTAGTGGTAATTAGTATTTTTTACATATGTTCCTAAAAATTTTAGCGTTATTGAATTCAATGACAATTAGCTAATGCCGATAAAGACTTTAACATCTATATTAATGAGTATATTTATTATCGCTAAAAAATATTTTCATTATAATAAAAAAAAATCAATAGAAATGAATCAATCTTCGCATATTTCTCCACCTTATTGGGTACATTAGATTAGCTCAAAAATAATATGCACTGATACAAAAAAAATAAAAACATAATCATCATGGCTCGGTGATAGAATTGTTGTATTTAGAAAACATAAAAATAACTTGAATGTTAACGAATTTCAATAAAAAAAATAGCAAATTGGATAAAAAAAATCTATTATATATGTAAAGGAATTATTCATAAAAGTAAAATACTCTACCTAATTAATCAAAATAAGTCGAAATGTAATTAATCAAGATCACATCACTATTACATGTTTAAACTTTAGAGTAACAAACAAGAATGTGATTGTAACGACCTGTTTAGTCGTTTTGAGCAGCAGATTTTAATTCTGGAAAAACTGGCCAAGACCACGGGCACTGCGACGGACCGTCACAGGCACGACGGCCCGTCGAGGGTGCATCGTTTCAGCATACTTAGAATTCTGAAATTGGGTACTGAAAATCGACTCTCTGGAAATTGTGACGGACCTGCAGTACGGGCCGTC